>CM069441.1:27711264-27999694 GCA_035610835.1 Ophiura sarsii
CTATTGCATAAAAGTTATGAGATAGGCTTTTACGATGGGTATTCATAATATAGGTTAAGAGTTTAACGGTTCTTTAAAGATGGTTTAATTCGATCATCATGAAATAGGACCCATATCAAACTTTAAACCTGGGTCTTTACCCCATAAAGCACGACTTATTAGGAACAATTCTTCAATCTTCTTCTTAACAAAGCCTAAGAATAGTTCTAGAATAACTCTGCTTAACAGTGGCCTAACTAGACTTTTTCATTTGGTGTGGGGGGGGGGGGGGGGGGGGGCAAGAAGGGGCAGTGACTTGAAATGGGGGCTCCTAATGGGGGGGGGCTCCATTCCATACCCACACTGATTGATTTCATTTGGGGGTAGCCCCCCCCCCCCCCCCCCCCCCCCCCCCCACCCGCCCCCGCTGGTTATGCCACTACTGCTTAAATCTACTTTAAGAAGAATCCAAATGAAGTAGGCCTTGTACCAGTAAATCCCACAATCTCCATTGCCAGCTTCCTCTAATTCCACACGAGCAAACATGTTGGGATTCCACACTCACCTGCCTTAAATCTTTTGAATCCTTCTACTCCCAATTCTTTCACCATTTTCTTCTCCCACCTCCTCAAGTTCAGAAAGCTCTGCATTGGCATGGTCTTGCTCAGAATTGTGGTAACAGCAGGGACCTTTTTGACAGCTGAAAATTATTGAAAAAGATAAGATTGTCACTGTTCAATGAGTTTAAACTTTGGGTACTTCGATTTATACTTTATTATGGAGAAAAGACTTTTGTAGTGATTCCAGCTAGATTGCTCAGATACGATCTCAAGAAACTTACTGAAGCAGAAAATTCCTTTATGTAACAACCGCTGTCCTATGACCAGAGTTACCAGGTTGGACGCCAATCAGTGATCAAAGTTAATATAAATTGTGATTCATTGCCTTTGTTGTCATTTCAGGGTATTTGTTAATAAACTAATTAACTATTAAATTAACATCTCTTTAGTTGTCATCTGTTTCTATTATTTTAGCGTTTCTATGTGATGAACCTGTAACTTGTAACCTATATTTCAGTCTAGAGCGCTAGAAATATGGCGCAAATCTGCGGTTGATTTTTTCAAAAATGCACGCAAATATATTTGTATGATCAATGTCTAAATATCATATTTCAGGTCTAGAAACCAGCTCATTTGTAAGAATCAAATGATTCTCACATACCAAATTTGATTATTGTACTGTTCAATGAAAATTAACTCCTGCATAATATTCTACAAATCACATTTCCAAAGATTTCATACACACACCCTAACCCCATATCATTAATACTTGCTTCACAAACTAAAAGTACCTTGTATGCATCTAGCCAATTCTCTATAATAATCTGAACTAGTGGCATAGTCCATGAACTAATGTTTCTTTGAAAATACTTGTGTAAAAATAGTGTACTTTAGGTTCCAGACATTCATCAAACTAAATACATGATAGAAATAAAACCATGTAGTTACAACATGAAACATTAATTCTACTATGCATTTGATGCATGCCAGTAACCTGTATTTAACACTTTCCACACGGCTATTATTCTTGCCATACACAAAAAAGATTTTTCATAAACATTTCATAATTTTCAAAGTCTATCTCAAGGATTACTGACTCAATACTAGGCACAGTTTGTACTTATGTCAATGCATTTCTCTTGGGGATTCTAAATATGGTAATGAAATTCAATAATTTTGACATTTCTAAAACATTTTGTGACATTTTGGAATGTCGTCTGCAGCCGCCTGCCGCGTGGAAAGTGTTAAAGTTTAATCCTTACCATCTTGTACTTTCTCCCCAGCTACCTCCTTTGCTGTGTTACCATCCTCCACATCTTGCAAGCCTCGGTCCAGATTTAATAATGGGTACACAAGAGTGTTTCCTCTCTTACCAAATCCAACACCATGTACGAGCACTTGGTCATCATTCTCAATACCAAATGAGTTATCGACATCAGTTCTTAATTTATCAAGCTCAATATGACTGGCCTTACTGTTTGGTTTCTTCTTTGTAACCTTTTTTGAAACCTTTTTTGAATCTTGCGACAGCAATCTCTTGGCAGTGCAAATCTGTGCACCTTTAACACAGTGAATCCAGTGCTTCAACATCATTGGTGTTATATCTTTGCATAATGAGTATAACCTGATATAAGTTTTAGCATCCCTGGAACACCAAATCCATGAGTAACCAATCAGCTATGCATGCTCACTGGTACTCCTGACCTGAAAATATAAGGGATGATCACCTTCGTTAGTGTGTCCCACTATTCACTAAGTACCAAATAAACATTTCTTGGTCATATTTGTGGACTAACACCAATAATTGCAGAATTACTAAGTTTGACTTTGCTTAGTGCAAACCTGTTTCTGTATTTTGTATGCCAGCATGCAGCAATGTTTTGTTCCCTTACTCACTTTTCATGTTAGATGCAATCATTTCTTTTCATGGGATGCAATAATCAACTACTTGAACTTGTACGGTATTGAATTTGCATTTGCACCAGATTTTAGTTTTGTTGTATGCAATATTGTTGGTGCCAAATGGAGATTTCAAGTATTGTTAATTTGTTGTATCACTGATGGAGTGATGGGCCCGACCAACCTAGATTAAAAAAATTGAAAACATTTTTTTCACATGCAAATGAATACCGACCCAAAGTTTTTGGGATCTTTTTTATTTCTCCATAAATTGGAAAACTTTGTGATTTTTGTGTGTCATTTTTAATGGAAAAAAAGCCTGACCGACCAAATCCAAATGGTCATTCCGCTCAAAGAACAGGGATATTTTTGTATCTTATCACATGATCTGTTAGTTTTATCTGTCCCTAAAGTAAGTATCATACTCATCCATCCCATGGACAGAATGGAGGAAGTGTTGGCAACATACTGTAGGGTCTTCTGCAGTGGTGGTACCAGAGGGGGGGATCAATACAAAATGTTGATGACTTTGAATGTCAAATTTACCTTAAATTGGCTTAAATTGGTCTGAAATGTTTAATTTCAGAAGCACATTTCAGGCAATTGACAACATTACTGTGCGCTTTATGCCCATCAAACCCTTAGCTATATCTTGCCAGCGTCCTGTACGGAATCAACCGTGGCAATTAATTAACTACTACGCTTTTTGAGCATACGCCTATGAGCTACGGGACGTCTAGCAAGACATTGCCGCCTTAATTTTGTTTTTGACCCCCAGATTTTGTCTTGCCCTCCACAATTGTTTTTGATGAAGGTGCGGCAATCCTGTATTTTAGGTAAGGTACATTATGTGATCTTTTCCAGGGAACGCCCTCAATCCTCAAGAGAAAAAAATTCAAGCAGATTTTCTTGCAGATTTACATTTCTGATCATAAATCGTACATACATTCCAAGTAACAGGGCGATACGATTCTTATTTACTTTAAAATAATGGTTTTAGAGTGAAAATAAACTGTCGGAGTCTGCGCCGACAACTTATTTTTACTCTAAATTCACTCTAAAACCATGATTTTTAGGTAATTAGGAATCGTATCGCTCTGTAACTTGGAATATATTCATCATGATTTATATGATCCGAAATGTAAATCTGCCAAAAATTCTACTTTCTAAAAAAAATCATGAATAGAGGGCGCTCCCTGGAAAAGATCACATAATCAGACGACGGTGGCTACGAACGGCCGTTAATTTTGAATTTCCGTTGGTTTCAATGCAACAATGGATTTTGATTATATGATCCCATAAAATTCATCATAGGTTAGAAGAAAATTTTTCCAATCCAAAACCGTTCGGGATGGCTAATCATCCCAATTGTAAATGCTATTTTTTGAATTTAAACCGTTGTTAAGCGGTCGTCCCATTCACTTGATCAGGTAACCTCGTTCGCATATTTTAACCTGAATACTCGTGAATACGCCTATGTCCAGCGTCGTCTGACATAATATACCTTTATATTGATCTGACAGAATAAACTGTATACTTACTTCATGAATTGACTGTACATGTCCATCAATAAATAGTCAAATTCATGAAGTGTAGGGTTTATTCCGTCAATCAAGCACCATCTGTGATTTAACCCCTTATTAAATACAGGATTGCTGAAGGTGCTGCCTGTCACTGGTCTCCTGCTTCTAGTTCTATAAAATATGACTGAGCTTTCCCCCAAATACCTGGGGTCCAGTCCAGACACTCCAGAACCCCAGAAGATTAAAGGGACACTAAGAGATGTGTTGGAGGCAGCGCCCTCAATTATGATAAAAACTTAGATTAGTTTATTTTTATAATTGTATTACATGTATGAACTTACACCTATAAGGATTAAGAAAAATCAGCTCTCTTTGTACCAGAAAACGTCGATTCAAAAAATGCTTATCCCGCGGGACCAGCATTTTACGTCCGACAGTATCCCCGTGCAGTACGCGTGATACAGAACGCGAACCATATTTGCATAGAGGGCGTTTTTCAATAAATAGCGATGATATTGTTTTAATCTAGTTTTGCTGTGTTTTTTGTTAGTAGAAACAACAATAATGGCGATTTTTAATGTTCATCTTGAATTCTGAAGTAAATTTTTAAACATTTAAACTTTTCAACACCACTTAATGTCCCTTTAATCAGAGAGTTTTAACTTTTTGTGGAAAATAGAATTGCCAATAAAATAACTGTGGTTTTTGGAAGCACGGTACGGTATAGGGCGATTGCATGGAGGGTCTTTTTAGTTCAAATCATCCTCCAGAAGAAGACATGCATGGATAAGAGTGTTTTTTAAAACAAATTAAATTAAATTTATTTAAGCTTTTTATTTAATTAAATTTTTTAAAGTTTCACTAGATAGAGTCTAGACTCACTTAGCCTCACTAAAATCATGAAGTCTAATGACTAACTATAAGAATTCATAATTCTAAATCTGAATGGATAGAACAGAACTGCAATTGAGGCAGGGTTTAGTGACAGACAAGAACCTGTTACAAAGTCTAAAAGATATTTTGGCATTTCATGGTTCAGAAGGTACTTACCATGCTTACCGCCTCCTCCTTCAATTTGCAATATTTGTACCGGGATTACCCGCGTTCTCGATTGATTGGATTGACCTTTGACCCCTGCTTTGACTTTGAACTTTGACTTGACCGTTATCACGTGACTCTGCAGCCATGATGGTGGGTGTACACTTCCTTCGATAAAAAAATCGTAACATTTCACTTGTTTACATACATTTATACAGTAATTTCATTCTTTGTTTTCTCTTTTTCTAGGACGGAATGGAAGACAGCCCAGATCTCTTAGCTGACGATCAGACCAAGGTAAGGAAACACAGAAAACGAGAGGTCTTGAGCCCGGTCTAAAATTGACTGACGTGTGGGGAGTGTAACTTTACTGTATGTAAACTCATCCGATGACCCGGCAGAGACAGAGATGTGGCAGATTTATGAATTGAAGGCCATAGATTTGGTAGTGATTAAAATTGTGAATATGACAATCACTTTTAATATTGGTCAGTGGACCACATAATCGTACCCAGAGAGCCTTTAGACTAGTTTTTGTGGAGTTAATAAAAACAACAACCTTCCCTTAAACTTTAAAGTTAAAATGAATTGTTGAATTAAAAAAAAGGTTGGTAAAAAAAAAACTCGCCCTTCGAGAAAACTCGGCCAAGACAACTCGGCCTTTGAAACATCTCGGCCTAATAGACAACTCGGCCTACGGTACGAGACAACTCAGCCTCCGAGATTCTGCCTCCCACACAACTCGGCCATTTAGACAACCCGACCAATGAAACAACGCAGCCTCTTCTAAGACAACAAAACATCTTGCACACATTAATTTGTACTCGCAATTAATCTATTATAATTAAAAGACCATATCACTGCGCTGTCTTTAAGACCATATAACTTGTTGATGCATTTTAGAATTTACTAATAATATTATCATCACTGATTATACATTACATACACTGATCCCTGGCCGCACTGATCATTCCCAACATCATGAACATGCAACTATGGGTACATCAATAGACTGTTTTTGAGTAGTATACCATTTGTGTAGACTAAAACATAACAAAATTCCCGACCAAGTAATCGCTATCGGGAAAACAAATTTCAAAAGCCCCACATAAAAAATGAAATTTGGAAACAAAATGTTCTATTATACTAGGCCTACATAGACTTTATTCATAATTGGCACATTTACGTCAAAAGAGGGCCGTGCTATCCAACTGAGGCAGAATCTCGGAGGCCGAGTTGTCTCGTAGGCCGAGTTGTCCAGTAGGCCGAGTTGTCTTTTGGCCGAGTTGTCTTGGCCTAGTTGTCTCGAAGGCCGAGTTGTCACACACAAAAAACGCTGCCCCACCATTTTATTTAGGGCTAGTAATTACTTACTCCACTCCTTCCAACTCTGGGTTTTTAGTGGATCTCACTATGGGCCTTCCCAATGTTGCCTGTACTGTGGACCTCACTAATTTAAAATTTAAAATGATAATCACTGTCGCAACGCTTGGGACAATAATATACCCGGAAGTAATTATCAACTTGTAAGAAATATTAAATAAAAAGACCGCACTGCATTATAAATGTTACATGTGCATGATGACAGTGGAGTTTTAGGTAGTCCCGGAGACTACATTTAATACCATTGATAAAGCTGACTGTACTCACTATATATAATATATGCCTATGTTATGAAGCGGTTGTTTGTGGGGCGATCCAAATTCTATTAATTTTTTCTTGGAAATTGAAATAGCTTGGGCCATTTAACCATAACAAAGTTCAACCAATTTTATTAAAATATATTACTTCCTAAGTGAATGGGTTCATTCTATGTATCTATCAGAGCTAAGTTTTGGGTGATTGAGTACTAGAGAGTAACCGACTCTGCTTGTTTAAAGCAATACAACTATCTATATAATCAGGGTTGTCACTAGGCCTACACTGGTCGGCAGTAATCCGGCACTTAGTTAAAACAACCAGTACTCAAGGGAATTTTAAGATCTTTCCCACCGGCACAAAAATAACAAATTTGTCCATTTTGATACTTTTAGTACTCAATCACCCAAAACTTAGCTCTGATAGATATAGAATGAACCCATTCACTTAGTAAGTAATATATTTTAATAAAATTGGTTGAACTTTGTTATGGTTAAATGGCCCAAGCTATTTCAAAATGGCTGTTAAAAGCCATTATTGTCATCAGAAAATATTTCTATTCAAATTCTGGTAAAATTTAGCCGACACTAAATGTTGGCTAGTGATAACCCTGTATGTAATATAGAAAGAACTATTGTGTCACAGCTAAGTTTTGGGTGACTGAGCAGTCTCTGCTTGTTTTACTGAGTCTGATGGGCAAATAGCTCCCTCACGTCACCCTTGCCACTCTTCATTCTTGTACCTCGGATCATTGTAAATCATGTCTATAAACAACTGTCTACCTAATGCCCTATAATAGCTTATGAATTCCCAATAAGTCTAGGGGGAGGGGGGCTATATCTTTCTTTTTTTGAGATTGAGAAAAAAAACACCTTTTTGGAGGGGGTAGTATTTGTTGATAAAGGCAAAATAAAAACTGTCCCTTCCCACTTCCTTTTTTGGGTCCGCTTCAATTTTATTTTATTTTTTCTTTACTTCAGTCGTACTTTTTGTTCAGGTGTTTCAGAGTTTGAGATGTTTGTAAAAAATGTTAAAACTTTGAAAATAAAAACAAACACAAAAACCATCAAACCAAATTACCCACAAAAAAACCAAAATAAAACATTCAGACTGACCCTACTTGAGAGGTTGGCTCTTAGGATTTTTGTTAACTTAAAAGAAGAAGAAAAAGGAATGAAATCAGCTAACATACAAAAATTGCTATATAATAGGGGATTCTACTCTCTTGTAAGTTGTAAGGTGGAGGTAGGACTTAAATGTTATTTCAATTTCATAAGTAATCAGTTCAATTAATGCAATGCACCTTAACAAGTTCTATATACCATTTATAGATATTTGACAGTAAAATGATATGTGAAATGTTTCTAACATGCGAAAATGGAATTTACATTCTGATATAGTAATGATGTACTTTTACATGACATGGGCCTTAATTTTCATTCGATACAGGGAAGAAAGGAATCCAATGTAGACTTGGATACTGATACATCGCTAGTGGTAGAGATATCTGATGCATTGAGTGAGCGGGACAAAGTCAAGTTTACAGTACATACAAAGGTAAGTGTTACTAACAAAATGCAAGTATTACCAACAGTACTCAATTCATTATTATTGTTATTCATTTTAACCATATCTCCTGAGACTCTTATCATTTCAACATCCAAAATGATCTCATATGTACCAGGTACTGAAGAATCACTTAATTTTGCAGTACTACTTAAATCAGTTTAGTTCAGTACAATTATGTTCATAACAATAATGTGATATCATTAACATGCATGTGCACCACCACTGCATGAATAATTTGATAAGCTGTTGATTTTGAAAGTCCAAACACCTTCAAAAATTAAGTTGTACTAGCCACTTCTAAATTGTTCATGGAAGTATTTGTAATCAGTTTAATAAAGTTAACCTAGAGTTAACCGTTAATTGAACTCTGCAGAGAAAAGAGAAAACTCCACAGTATCTTGTTCAGCATAAATCACAATAAGTTGACTTGCATCCATTGTTTAACACCCTATGATAACTAATTTTAGTTCTTTAAACAGAGATGTAACTGTTCAGAAAATGTCCTGAAATCAGGTAATGGATTGATTTCCAGGGCATTTACAGGAAATCAGTTTTCATTGGTATTCATAGGAAAAGTCCTGATTCAAAATATATAATTTTCATGACGATTATGGCATTTTCAAGAAATAGATTAGAAGGCCAGTCACATCTCTGTTTAAATTAAAGCATGGTTTTGTTCCTAATAAGTGCAACCCCCCCCCCCCCCCCCCCTACATTCAGTGTTTTTGGTGCTTTGGCATAAAACACCAGTCAATCCTGCAAACAAATGTTGTTTTATTTTTGATTTGTTTAAATCAATAGACCAAAGGAACACCGAACATTCTAGAGTCTATGGTAGATGTAAGTCATTTATGTTCTTCCCTCATTTATCATTTTATAAAGTTTTTAGAGTTTTACGGTTTATCCACAACGTTTCTTTGCTTTTTGAGTGTTGCACTATAATTACAGATTTGGGAACACATTATTGCCTTAAAAATACCACATCCAATTATTAAATAGTTCAGATATTTTGCAACAGATTGCCTTTAACTAGAAATGAAACTGTTCGTGACATGTTTAATAAAGCAAATATTGTTGATTTAGTAACAGGTTATGTTTTATTATCCCCTTCACTGTTCTTATTCCTGCTCTGCCTAGACTGGTGCTAACAGAATGTATCTGCATGCTTGTTCAAATTTCACAGTGGAAATTTTGCGCTCGAAGCAGCAACTGCGAAATAATAACACACAAATGAACATATTTCTTTTGTATAGGTCTATTTGATGAAGCTACAAAACGCATATTAAAAACAGGCAAAACTGTTAAAATTCGGCAAATCAAAAAACTATTTAGGCACAATTTTGTTTACATATTCTAGCTGCAACAAGCCTTAAGCTATGAGGTTTTAGTGATCGTTGGTAATCTAACTAATCGATCCATATGAGATTAGTAAGATGTAAGAACATTCGTAGTAGTGTCTGCTGAATTTGTAGGTAAATTAACTGCAGGGACATCCCAAGATGAGATCTAAGTCTAAAGTTATTGGGCATTTCTAAAAATAGCAATACCTCTTTATGCTCAGTCCTACATGTATTACCTTAGAAGTGTTTTTTAGTTAGTAGTACGTAGTAGATAATAACTTATTACATAATCCAAACAGTAGTTAGATGGAGTTTATATATTCTTGAGACTCTTTTAGAGCTTAGACAGACATAGCTACAGCTATAATGTTCTTGGGGAAAGAAAAAAGAAAAAAGATCAAATTTTAGGCTAGCGTGGTGTTGGTGCAAAATGTTTTCTGCTTTACCCAATGCAGATTTTAAGGTGATGAAATTTTGTTTTGTTTTATTAAGTTGATTTTACAAGTCAAAAGTAAATTGAATGTTTATTTTTATTTATTTTTTCTTTTCAATTAAGTCTTTAAAATCATTGAAAGCTCAAGACTGTGATGGAAAATCTGTTTATAAAACAGTTATACCTTTTTGCACCCAGACCCTATACCTAACTTTACCCTCCCCACAACCTTTCACCCAATCTATTCACATACATACAGAATTGAGCAATTATGGAGAAAACAATTATATAAATATACAGTATGAGTACATGAGAAAAAACAACAACTTTTTAATGCTTTGATGCCAATTCCACAAGGTTTCATCACATAGACAGTAACTAACCGCAATAGCCTCATAGAAGACTCTTAACCCTAACTCCCGGGCGTGTTTCTGTGAATTAAACTATCAGGGGAGAAAAAACGGGTCAAATTTGAGGGGAAAATCAGTCTCCGCAGGCGCCACGGAAATCGAACCGGGGCCGCGTGCGTGCGAGTCTGATGCTCTACCCACTGAGCTACACAGGGAGGTTAAAAAACTTCAGTTTTTTTAACCAGTTGAACCACTCACTGAGCGTGGCACGAGATTGATGGGGCCGCCGCGCGGTACAAAATTGTAGCACTGTCTTGTTTTGTAGTGTCCAGGAAGGTTAGGGTTAAGGTATAATTAGCCAATGAACAATGCACATTTAATCTCAAGAAGGATTAGCTCTCCTTACTATTTTCCCCATTTCAGAACAATTTTGAGCGAGCTCAAAAGAACAGATTTTTCTTTTTATCGCCTTTTTTTCAGTTATCATAAATTTAATAAACATCACATGTTATATGTTTGTTATTAACATTCAATCCATTCTTTCACTTTGTTCAGATCATACTATTGTTTCTAAACACTGTGCTTCCATTTCAGAGTCCTTACACATGCATTGCTTACAGTGCCATTTATCACCATGTTAACTAACTTCATCTTTTCATAAGTGATAATTCACACTTTCCTTTGTGTGTGTATTTCAGTGTTACTTTTAATAATATATATATATTATAAACCTAGTGCTTGGTGAGACTTTTCCTGTGCTACATTCTTGCTTATTGGTGGACACATGCATGTGCATTTTCTTCTAGCTGAAGACCTCTATATTAGATCTTTGGTATCAGTGGTTTAGCAAGTAACCTAGATACACATGACATTTTAAAGGATGTAGTATTGAATTTACATTTGTTCATTTTTTGTTTGTTTTCTATTCAGACCACATTGCCGGATTTCCGAGAGAGTGAATTCTCTGTGCAACGTGAACATGAAGAATTCACATGGCTGCATACAATGTATGATGAGAATCCAGACTATGCCGGAATAGTTGTAAGTACTGTACATCATTCATTACATTTAGTTTGTTCCAAGTTCCAATTCATCAAAGAAAAGTTTGTTAAATATTTGTTTTTCTTCGGACGTAAAATGCTTTTTATTATGCGCTCTATGAAACCTGCTCCATGTCAGTGTCCGATTTAGAAAATAAAAGTTACCTGCACAACAGCAATATTTCCTTGAAAAAATGATATTTTTTTCCCCCTTAAAAATGGCTAAATATCACAATTTTACATGCACCCAGGCAATTTTTTACATGCACAGAGCCGATGTTACATGCATTTGTGCATGTAAAACCCCTCTAAATTGGACACTGCTCCATGTACCGTATTATCCCTATTAAGCACCCAGGACCTTATAAGCGCCCCCCCCCCTTTTTTTTCTTCTCAGGTGACTTTAAAAATATATAGAGGCTGATCGGTTTGTCACGGACGGACGTTTGTGCAAAACATGAGCGAAAAACAGTTTGTAAAAAGTAACTACAGACATTTTTTCAACTTTTTATGTTTAATGTTATAGAGAATCATCAACTTTATTGAAATACAAAAAAAAAATAAGGTGTGGTTTGTTACTAAAAATAGAATGACGGAAATGTTTGTGTCACGGACGGACTAGATAGAAATAGGGTTCTCTACCTTTTAGTGCTTCTTTTTAATTTCTATCTAGTCAACTCCATATTCCCCAATGCTTTCCAGGTCAAATAGTAAGTAAGATACATGGTTTGAATATCTGATACACGGCATTTGAAAATATTTTTTTTTTTTTACAGGGGTAGGGTAACAAACTTTGTCACGGACGGACATTTTTGAGCGTCACGGACGGACACAAATGTTAACTACATAAAAAACTTTGAAATTGCCACTTATTTACATGACAAAATGGTATCAAATACTTACAAAATAGTAAGAAAAATTGAATGTCATCATTTTTCAGTCTTAGTAATTAAAAAGGATCACAAGATACCAAAACCAGTGTGATGGTTATATTCAAAGGTTGCAGAATTTGGCACTTTGATAGCAGAGGGTGATCGGTTCAAGGTTCACATTGGTGTGAAAAAAAAATATTTTTGATATTGATATTGAAATGTACCTCGCAATATTGGACAACATCTTGGGTAACTGAAACTGTATTCGAAAAGATGAAAAATTTGGAAAAGTTTTCGGAACAGTCCATTATTGCCCAAGGGGTAGAAACAAGATGCTTCATGGATGGACATTCTTAGTAGAAGTTGACCTTGCCATATTTTATGTTAATGAAACATTTTCAATTTTTTAATTAAAAACTGATAGATGGCACATTTATTTCTTAAATTAATAAGAAATATATTTTAGAAAAAAAGTTCTGGGAAGTAATTACCCTGCCCTTGTGATAACTTTTTGATGCAGAGCTGTCCGTCCGTGACGCAAAAAAAGTTTTAAAGTTTTACAACTTTTTTCAAGGAAAGAGAAAAATTAAAAACATAGTGAGCTATCTCCCCTATATCATGTAGAAATGAAACTTAACAATGGCGTCAATAAATAAGTTAAATCAGTGATTAAAAGTTGTCACGGACGGACACACATTTTGTCACGGACGGACATTATTCAGTTCTGAGTACAAATGCCAAACTGAATCCTGCCCCTCTTACCATAAATGGCAAGAGATAGACCTGCTTCATCATGTAAATAGACTGTATGCTGTGATACAACTTTGTAAAACAATTTTGACTCTTCTTTGATAAATTTTGTTCGATTAATTGTGTAAAAGACCATATGCTGTGATACAACTTTTTAAAACAATTTTGACCCTTCTTTGATAAGTTTTTGTTCAATTAATTGTGTAATTAAAGGTTAGTGATAATGGATACATGTAGGCATCCAACCGTGTTTTGAGTTTTTCAAAGTTTCATGAAGAAAAATCCTGCATCTTTTGATAGTGCAAAGCTTAAAATTAAATTTGTGCTAACATCTCCAATGATACTTTCTGATTTCAATGCTGTTACTTGCTTTTATTTTACATACACTTATTATATGGGGCAATTTTAAACAGTGTCTTTTAACTGATCTCATGCTACCCCTTTTATTTGCAAGCATTATTTCAGCATGTACAGGCAGTAAGGTTAACAAGCGCAAGCTATACTACAGATTCACCAAAGAAGATCTGCTGAGGGTTCACAAATGCGCAAATAAGCAAATGACTTTATTTGACTTCAAGTAATTTTACAGTGCACCTGGTGAGCATCATAACATGTGCTCACTGCTGTAGCAAACCTACTCATTTGCATAAAGGGCATACCTGTATGGACTAGTTCATTTAATGGTAAGAGGGGTGGTATTCAGCTTTGCTTGTGTGCTCAGAACTGAACAGTAGTTAACAGTGTCCGTCCGTGACAAAATTTGTGTCCGTCCGTGACAACTTTTAATTAAAGATTTAACTAATTTATGCCTGCCCTAATTAATTAATACTCCTGCATATGAAAGAATCCATATAAGGGAGATACTTCACCATGTTTTTAATTTTTTACTTTGTCCTTGAAATTAGTTAAAAAACTTTTAAACTTTTTTTGTGTCACGGACGGACAGCAAAACATCAAAATGTTAACGCAAGTCTTGCGATATAACTTCCCGAGAACTTTTTTTCCAAATATTTATCTTATTTGATGGAAAAGTGTGTCAGCTATCAACATTACATCACAAAACTCTGAAAATGTTACATTAACATAAACATATAGCATGATGAACTTGAACTAAAATGTCCGTCCGTGACGCATCTTGTTTTCACCCCTTGGACAATAATGGACTGTTCCGCGAACGTACCGCATTTTAATTTTTTTTAAATGCAGTTTCAGATAGCCTAGATATTGTCCAACATTGTGAGGTACCTATCAATATCAATATCAGAAATTTATTTTTTCATAACCATGTTAACCTTTAACCGATCAGCCTCTATACTAATTAACCGCCCACCCAAAAAATAAGCTGTACTTAAAAGTTAAGTCTCGGACTACAAATTGCTTGAAAATAAAGAGGATATAGTGGTTATTTTAACTTCAGACATACTGTTTGTGATCCAAAAGTGAACTTAAACCATGTGCTATGCCTTCAAACAGCAACAGAAACCATCCGAAATACGCACGTTTCGTGTTTATTGTCATTCGTGGAGGCCGCCATCTTGAATTGCAAAACATTGAATTTTGCAGTCTTGGGATGTAAAGGTTGTTGAATTTTGCAACCTTGACGGTCAACAACTTTGTAAATCAGTATACAAATAAGCGCCCACCCAAAATGACTTAGTTAACCGCCCTGGGCGCTTAATAGGGATAATACGGTAACCTGTATTGCTGAAGTTTTCCGATCTCGATTTGAAATTGTCTATACAGAAAGATTCTAAGATTTTGAGGGATATATTACCAACCTTTATAGGTCTCCTTAATGAATTTGCCCTTAATTACTTATTGCAAACCAGATTAGAGATGTGGTTATTCAATTAGAGGGTGGATCTATCAGATGCAGTATTATACAAAATACTACATGGTTGTAGGGGAAATATGGCATACTAGTTTCCTGAGGTACTGGCCTGCAGGTCAAAGGGTTAGAGTAATGAGCAATTAGCCAATACCGAGGGAAAATAGAGTTTACCCTGATATAAACCATGAAGTATTTGTTTTATTACACCTCACTGTGACTCTGGGGATGAGGTTGTAGGAGAAATAGGCAGTACTATTTCCTTTGGTTGAAATTGGCCAATGAAATGGTATGATTAGTTCATGGAACTTCATGAATGTTTATGAGGTGTAATAATACCGATTGTGAAAAAAACTAACATTACTCATAAGCCCTATTTAAATGGCTTACAGAATAACTAAATAAAAGGTACAGTGATGTTGTTTATTAAAATATTGGTTCAATAAATTACATATAATTCTCAATACTTATCCTCTGATTCATTAAACTAGGGTCTGCTGACATTAATTAGAGCTTACTTTAAACCATGCAATAGCGATGTGTGGTTTAGTCATGCACAATTACTTAACTTGGGCTAAAATGTGGTCAGAATATGATGCATAGTTTGTCATGCATAAAGCAGCAATCAGTGAATGACTCACTAACTAAAACATTAGCACAGTGACAACTTTATTATAGAATGCAAAATATTTAGAGAATAAAGTATAGTTCTTAGCTGTTTTGCTATATACTATGGTCTTATATGTATAGGCTGTACCATATTTGGAGTCGTGTATGGTCGCCGCAGGCGGCCATACACGACGACACAAATATGGTACAGCCTATACATTATAAGACCATAGTTATATAGCAAAACAGCTAAGAACTATACTTTAATCTCATTCTTATTTAGTTTGTTGGTTATTTTGATCTTTTATCCTAAAATAACGCAGTTTGTGAGATTTATTTCAATCAAACAACAACAAATTTCCCCCTTTATAAAATCGGCGAATCCAGCGAGCTTTTTACCAACTTCCTGCTTTGAATATCTTGTTCTTAAGCACACGAGCACATGGCAACGCAGCGTTATACGCACAACGCATATGCCGGCGTCTTTGTGTGGGGCACGCTAACGCGATAATCATACGCACTAAAGGTATTCTTTTTCGAATGAATTAAGCCCTGCCTAAACTCTAAACCATTGTCTCACAATGTATGGGCGTGTCGGCTGAAAATCAGCCTGCTGACATCCAAAACCACACCCACTATATAAGAATACAAGGTATCATTTTAATGGATCAAGTTGATCAAAGAATGTTTTCCATATTTGTGCATTTGGAAAGAATATTGTCATTCGGTGACATGAAAGTGTACCGTTCAACTTAACTCTGCATTGTTGAATGGAGCATTTCATCTTTGACCAAATATGACAATATTCTTACCATTGCTCTCTTAAACATACACAGTACATTAACATGAAACATAGGAGAGATTTCTTTATGACTTCCTGGCATATTATGTTTACAAACCCTGATGTGATCTCCAAACTGTTCAATTAGCATACATTCTACAATTTACACCATAGGAAAGTGTAAAATGTGTTCAATCTAGAAACATATTTAGGAGAAAAAGATTTGTTGTGTTGCCTTCAAGTGCCAACCATTTTTTTAGGTTGGGTCAGTCGGGTCTGTCAGTCCGGGTTTTCTTTTATTGGTAAACAGATCGTGGCTGTTGTGGTTCATGTCAAGACCAAATTGGTAATGTCAATTTAATAATGTTTTTAGTGTGATAATAAATACATGTAGTTTAAAAAGCTATTTATAAAAAAGCTAACTTATTCACTTCAAGCAGAAAGTAGTCATATTTTGGCAATTTGGGTAAAATTTAAATCTTAAATAATGATAATGAGACCCTAATTTGTGAAATTTTAGGGTCCATCTCTGAGGGCAAACACAACAACAACAAATTTGCCTTAGAGACTGTATCAATAATGTGACATTTTTCTTATTGAAATAGATTCCACCTGGCCCACCGCGCCCCGATTTTGATGCCTCCAGGGAAAAACTGCAGAAACTTGGGGAAGGTGAAGGCACCATGACCAAGGAAGAATTCACCAAAATGAAACAAGAATTGGAAGCGTAAGTGAAAGATGGTTGATTCTTATTGCATGATTAATCAATTTAAAAGTATGACAAGTTCAAGGGACAGAAGTTAGTCATGGTCAGCACAATAGATGGTTAGGGGGTTACTTTGACCACCAAATAGTATTTGACTTTGAACAATCCACTAAATGAAAAGGCGCAAATTAAATCATGATATATCCTCGAGACCTCAACATACCAGCCATCAACTGGTTGTGTATCCTTTCTATACAACATGTTTGTTCATACGTAATCCTTTTACCTATAGGTAAGGTACACTTGTAGCAGTATATTTTATACACCCTATTTATTTATTTATTCTGGCAGCACCGACTCTCCTAATGTGTTTATATTTTATTCATTCATATTATATGCACGCAAGATGCCTATACATTGTAAAGACCTTAGTTCTATTCCTTTGTTTGCCACCAATTGTAGGAGGGTTTTTGGTATCAGCTCTCACTGACTACAAGGGTTGAACAGACAACTAGTAAATGTAGATCGTGGCGAAATAATATAATTGACTTCCACTTTATTTGGTATTACTCAGAACAGAAATATAAAGTATGCCAACTCAGGATGAAATAATAAATGAGAGATTTGAGCACTAGTACAGGTGGCAAGCAAAGAAATAGAACTAAGGTCTTTACAATGTATACATGTAGGCATCTTGCGTGCATATAATATAAATGAATAAAATGTAAATACATAAGGAGAGTCAGTGTTGCCAGAATAAATAACTAAATAGGGTGTATAAAATACACTGCTACACACTTATACAGGTAGAGGTTACTTTTCTAATACTCAAAGTTGTGATTTCATTCTTGATTTCAGGTAACATGTATTGTATAATTACTGTCACTGAATGCAGTGTAGCAAAAATCTGTAGGTTTTTACTCATACTATTGTAATTGATCTATGTGAAACTTGACGAAGGATAGAAACCCAGCAAACCATTAACAATGAATGTTTATTTTGTGTCTAGTGAATATTTGGCTACATTTAAGAAGACGGTGGCCATGCATGAAGTGTTCCTTCAACGGCTAGCAGCGCATCCTCAACTACGCACCGATCACAACTTTAAGGTCTTCTTGGAATATAAGCAAGATGTAAGTGTAAAATTAAATATATTAAGTTTTATTAACAAATATAGTAAAAAAAAATCTTTTTTTCTTTCTTTCTCGGTTATCTGACCCTCTTTTATCTGAATATCTCCTAAAAGATCTCCAAAGATAATGAGCCGTATTCTCGTACTAAACACGGTTTTAGCTTAAAACCGTGTTTAACTAAACGTGTGTCTAACTTAAACACGAGTTTATCCTTTAAAGACCCAGGCATCTACTACACACAATGTAACCCCCTCGTAAGAAAGTGTCGTTCAGTCACTATCAGATTGGCAATCTGACAAATTGTGCCGATGGTGGCAGGCTAGACACTAGTCAGCCAATCATGTACCCCGAAAATGGTAGACGCCCACCTCACATCCATCCAAGGTTGACAATTATTTTCATCGCTGTGCTGGCCAATCACATACATTATACCATAAACCAGGCCTGCAGGGTAACTTAACACCAATGGAATTGTAGTAGGCATGGCGACCTTCCTCCAGTAAACCACAGAAAGCACAGGTTTTGTTTGTCTGGATGTTTATGTTGCTGGCTCAGATGGAGCTAATGTATTTTTAGCTCAAATCAATCTAGTAAACTGGCCTATACATAATACCATAATACTGCTGCTGCTGTATTGAACACTGATTTAATACCTATGCTTTTACATGGTTGGTTGGTCATGAAACTTGGCTGTTGAACTTATTTTTCAATTGTGGTTTTAATTTATTTTCCCAAAACAGCAAGTGGTACCATTTCCCAAATTTAATTATATAAATAACTTATGAAACCCTTTTTTACGTATTTTGTAAACAATCAGAGTTTTCAAATTGAAATGGCGTGGCTTCTGAAAAAAACATGAATTGGGGTTTGAATGGTATGTAAAATATTGGGGTAAAATAGGGTCTAATGAAAGTCTGTGGTCTATGGAGTTGGTAGGCATAAATTATGAAAGTAGTTTTAGGCTAATGAAAGTTGATGTCGAGTTTCCCGTTACCCGCCCGCGTCACCTTTTTTTCACCCGCATCAAATTTCAAGATCTTCAAAAAAAATCATTATTGGCAAATTTGTACATTTTTTGAACATTTTGTAATATTTTGAAAATTGTTTTAAAATTGTGATTTTTTTTTTGGCAAAATGGTGGGAATTTGTGTCAATAATAAAATCTGATCAAATAATGAATAATGAAAAAGTCGCCTCATCACTCAGAAGGGAAAAAAGTAACGGGAAACTCGACATCAACTTTTATTAGCCTTATAGTTATAAGTCGAGCCTTTAAATAATAGTTTCATAAAGTGGACAGGTCATTTACCTACTAAACATTTACCAGTGCTGAAATGTTATTTGCCTATCTACATTGCATGTTTTGATATTATGTGAAAATAATCTAAATTTTGTTAATCGATATAAATTATAATTGAGTTTATCTAGGTGGTTGTGTCTCTGTTGTGGTTTTGTATACATTTGTTGGGTTTTGTTTCTTCTTTGAGTCGACCTATTTCTTCCATTGGTACCATTGTTCAACATGATGAACAATTTACTATTTTAGTATTTTGTCATGAAAAAATACATCTACCTAGTTCTTCTGCAGCATGTACGTTCACCATAATTGAGAATTTCTAAATAATCTAAAGTCTAAATAATAATATCATAGTCATAACATTATTGAATATTTAGCATTTGCAGTAGCGTGACTAGGGCGCGGTCTTCAATTTATTTTTATTTGTTTGGGGTGGTGGGGGACTTGACTTGAGGAGGGACGTGACAATTTCTCATTTTATCTAGGGTGGCCGAGTCTTCCAGCAGTGGGGGGTGGCGGCTCTAATAATGGCCCTGGGCAGTTACCAACAACAAGAAAAGGAATAGTGGTTTCGAAGCTTCCGAATTAGGAATGAGGTCATGAAGTACATCGTTATATTTTCGAAGCAAATTCCATGAAAATGTGCAACTTTTAATTTTTGAAAAAAAACCAAGATTTGGTCTGAATGAATGTTACCTATCAAATTGTGTGAAGTTTGGTGTTCTTTTGATTGATTTCAATTTATCGGGGGGGGGGGGGGGGGGGGGTATTCACATATTAAGGTATAACTACTTGACTTCAATTTACCGGTGGGGGCGGGGGGGGGGGGGGGGGGGGGGGAGGTGTGGGTGTACTCATATATTAAGCATAATATTGGCAGTAACTCATAATTTTGTCTAAGGTCTTTGTTTTATACACACCCTAGGGTCTTAGGTCTTAGTTTTATACACACCCTAGGGTCTTTGTTTTATACTAGGGATGGGCAAAGGAACAGTTTTGTTACAAACGTTATAGGGATTGGCAGTAACTCATAATTTTGTCTAAGGTCTTTGTTTTATAAACACCCTACTAGGGTCTTAGGTCTTTGTTTTATATACACCCTAGGGTCTTTGTTTTCTACTAGGGATGGGCAAAGGAACTTTTTTTAAACAATCTTTATTGCAATTTCGTAACACTTGCGAGCAGTGTAATACTTCACTTCAATTTTACCAGGAGGGAGGTCATATTCACATATTAATGTATAACTACTTGACTTCAATTTACCGGGGAGCGGTTGGGTACTCATTATATTAAGGTATACTATAGGGATTGGCAGTAACTCATAATTTTGTCTAAGGTCTTTGTTTCATACACACCCTAGGGTTTCTAGGTCTTCGTTTTATACACACCCTAGGGGCTTAGGTCTTCGTTTTCTAGCAGGCGCGTAGCCAGCATTGTCATTCCGGGGGGCAAACAATCGTCCCTATTTTTAAGCATTTTCGTAAAAGGTTGCCCCAATTTTTTTTCTAGTCACTTACCTCGTGAATTTCACGTAAGTGTGGGGGGGGGGGGTCAAACAATTTCGCACAGTCCAAAAAAATCGCACAGTCAAAAAAAATCGCACAGTAAATGTACTACATGAACAACTCTCGTCCCCATTTCTCTTCTCTTTCCCCTCTTCTTCCCCTTTCCCTTCTCTTTCTCCCTCTCCTTCCCCTTTCCCTTCTCTTTCTCCCTCTCCTCCCCCTTTCTCTTCTCTTTCTCCCTCTCCTTCCCCCTTCTTTCCCTCTTTTCTCCCCTTCTTCTCGTCCCCATTTTTCCGCTTCGCCGGCCCCATTTTAGGTGTCCACCGGCCCCCACTGGCTACGCTACTGTTTTCTAGGTCTTTGTTTCATACACACCCTAGGGTCTTAGGTCTTCGATTGCAGGTATCTTTGGTTTAGTGCGCCATGGTCTTTAATCCCTGAATAACTTCACATATTTATGCACGGATCTTTTTGGACCCACCCCCATAATTATCCACCCCACCCCACCAAAGTATTTATGAACACTCCCTAAGGACCCGGGGGGTTTGAGCCCCAAAGCCCCCCCCCTCCCTGGGCACGCTCCTTAAATGTGTCAAACTTTTGCTTCAGATATCATTATCAGTATAGCTTGGTTAAAGAAATACTGGCTTGAATTTGGATTTCCCTACCCACAACAGTAAAAACAAGATATTTTAAAAAAATGGTCAAAGTTGGAAAAAGAAATTAACAGCTATTTTCTTTTACTTTTCACGCATCCAGTGTCACATAATAATCTTGGATTGTTTTTACATAAAGTTCACTCTATACACTGAATCAATAAATATGTCTGATTTTTCTTTATACATTCAATTAATAATAATGGAACATATCCATACACCGATCAGTATAGAAAGTATATAAAAGTATAGGGCACATATAAATAATCAGAACACAAATGTGTGTAAATTTGCCTAGCATGCACAGTGTTATGTACTTGTACCAAGAAGTTATTATAATATTATAATATTATAATATTATAATATGTTATTATAATAACTCCTGCATACTAACTAGAATTGGAATTTGGTCTTCCTTTATTCGTGCACATAATATTTCCCTTTTGATTAATCTTCTTTTTTTTTAAAATGTTGTCCATCCATTTATTATTTCAATAATTGAGATATATTCACAATATTATAAACTAGCACGAAAATATGCTTGAAATAGGCTTAAACAATGCTGTTGAGATTTTTAAATATTTGATGCGAATATTTTACTCACAAAATGTTAGGCCACTACCAAATAAATTTGCTATCCCAAGGGCCACGAAGGTCATCACTTGTGGTTGGTTGTGTATGCATTATTATTAAATTGTCACTGATGCATAGTACATGTAGTAGCGTTTATTTCATCTGTCAATCAACATTTTCTGTTGATTTCAGACTTGTCAGTATGTTTGATTGGCTAGAGCCATAGGTAATTAGCATGTCTTAGCAGCCAGTGGTACAAGGACGAAAAGTTTATAATACTCTCATGGTCAGAAACAAAGCTCTGCATATTGATAGATAGCTAGGCGGGCGATCAGTAATGAATTGATGTTCGTTGTAAGAGATTAAATGCAGCTGACTAAAGGGGGCAGTATAACGAATTTGAGAATTTCTTCAGGGAAAAGAGGTAGATGCCTGGGTCTTTAACTTAAGCGACGTGTCTAACAAAACACGATTTTGAACTCTGCAAATCTCGTTCCCAGAGTGGTCCTGCGTTGATTGCATAGGTATTTAATTCATTGTGGCCCTAATGGGTTACAATAGATATCGACCAATTGCCTTAAATACACGGTACTTTTAAAAGACTACACGATCCACGTGCCAGCTTGCACCGGGCACGGTTGAGTGATCATACAGTTGGTGCGCGAGTTTAGTTAAACATGCATTAAACTACCCCCGTACCCATGTTTAAAGTTAGACACACTTCAGCGAGTTAGACGCGTGTTTAAGTAAAACAAATGTACGAGAATTGCGTTTAGTTAAACGCTGTGTCTAAAGTCAAAGTTAGACGCGTGTTTAGCTTAAAACCGTGTTTTAACTACGTACGAGAATACGGCCCAACAAGTTTTTTACAGCCTAATCACCTTATTTTCACACTCTGAAGCATTTGAAGGCTGTCTTTTGATGTTAGTAGTGCTGTTAAGTGCTTATATAATACATTGTTATTGTAATTACCCCTCATTCAGTACCCTTCTATTGTCCGAATTTGAGCACATCAGGACAGTCAATGCAGAATGGCATATAATTCGCTTATTTCAGATTTGTCACTTATCCAGCCTATGTTTGGTCCATCATGTCCGGATAACCGAGGTTGGACTGTATTTACAAATCACATTGACAAGAAGCTCTATCAGTATCAACAATCTTCAATATTCTTAAGATATAATCAACCAAATAACTTTATACCATCTTATATTTCTTTTTCAGTTGAATGTAAGAGGGAAGAACAAGAAAGAAAGGTTTGGTGGCTTTGTAAAGTTTGTCACTAAATCTGTAGATGAAGTACTGGTCTCAGGACAGAAGGTAGGTATTCATCAAATACAGGTTTCCTTAAATTGTGTCATCATAAAGTAACGACGTGAAGAAAATAATTGATACTGTAGGCTGAGACAAATATTCTTCTTTTCTGTGCTATTGCTCACATTTGCTCTTCATATAAAAAAAAGAGTTTTTCTTTTGGAAGAATCTGGTGATGCATTGTAAGAATTGACAAAAACATGTCATGAAAGAAATCTTTTGAGAATCTTTTAATCGATATTATATTGATGTTTTATCCCGCAGGATGTTGATTCCTTCTTTGAGCATGAGAGGCAGTTCCTGGTAGAATATCACATCAAAGTAAAAGATGCTACAATGAAATCAGACAAAATGACAAGAAATCACAAAGGTAAGCTTTAAGAAATGTTTCATAAGAAAATGTTATGGTCTCTGACATTACAACATTCAATATAGTTGCAAAGTTTGTGGGAGAATGCAAGTTCTTTTTGTTACTGCAAATTAGGAAACCACAGTATGAACACAGCAGGACAACATTTAAGATATGGGCAAGTAATAGCATCAATAGATGATCCTTTGTAAGGCCAAACAAAGAAGGTCTGTCTCAGAAACATTGTGCAAAAAAGCTAAGTGCTGTGCTTTTCTTTTCTTTTTTCTTCTTTTTTTTTTAGAAAATAGGCTATGAGGTATGCGATTTTTATTTTTTTTTTGTGATTTTTTTGTTGTTGTTGCTTATCCAAGCTTACGGAGAATTTTTTTAAACTTTTTTTTAAAAATCCAAAAAAAAAATCAAAAAAAATAATCAAAAAAAAAAAATAATAATAATAATTTTTTTTAGCCCCCAGCGCATAGACCTATGCGCCGTAGCTCATTTCACATACCAATGCGGGCGGGCTTCTGAGACAGACCTTCTTCTTTGTTTGGCCTAAAGGAAGTGTTATTGCATTTCAATTACAATGGTGTTCTCGTTTTACCCTGTAGATGTCGCTGATAGTTACATCAAGATTTCAGGTGGTCTGGTTGGGCTAGCTACAATAGAACAAACAGATTTGGATAAGTGAGTATACACTGTATTAGTCATACCATTGATTTAGGGAAGTCACTTAACCCTAACCTAACTGAGTACATGTACTACAAATTACCACGCCCAAGCCTATCTCCAAGCGCATGTGCGGACGGTTTTCGATGACGTAATCAACCGAGCCTATATAGTGAGCTCTTGAATCTCAACGCTTCTCTTGAATCTCAACGCTTCTCTTGAATATCAACAATTCTCGTGAATCTCAACGATTCTCGTGAATCTCAACGATTCTCGTGAATCTCAAGGATTCTTGTAAATCTCAACGATTCTTGTAAATCTCTACAATTCTTGTGAGTCTAAACGATTCTTGTGGTGACTTTTATAATTCATGTGTGTAACTTATAATCAATATCAAGATAATTTAACAATTTGTATGATTACTTTATTCTACAGATTTTTCAACAAAATATCAGAAACATTTGAGAAAACCAGGGTAAGCTATCCACTCATATTGCGCTACACCTATTTCTGAACTATATTTAGAGAATAAAGGAATAGTTTGTAGACTACCTGTGTTATATTATCTGACATAAATGCAGACGGTGGTGTTATTATAAGTGGACAGCATTGTTGTTCTACGCAAAACATGGTACGGTCTAAAACAATACCTTTATTCTCATCGTTAAACAGTTATACTTAAGACATTATCTGTTGAAATTAGTACCTTTTATTGCCCATATTTGACAGCTTTTACCCTTGTTAGTATCGAATAACCCACAAACATTTCATCCAATCTTGTGCGGTAAGTAGGCCTTGCGTCAGTGTATTGCGCTGCATAAGCACGCAGGAAAAGCGCAGTAATACGCACTGCGGAAGTGCAGGTTATTGAACAAAACTGTAGTTAATTATAATCAAAACAAATCATTTTTGGTCATAAAATATGCACCTCAAAACATGCACTAGTACAAGTTCGAGAAAACAATGCTTTCCTGACAATCAACTCATTTTAAAACTGAGGAATGTGAGCTTTTAACTCCATATTTCATTATCTAATTTGTGCTTTAGTGTAACATGTTCTTGTGGACCTATGAGAAACTTCAAGTTTTCTCTCCTTTTTTTTCTTCCAGAAATTAGAAGCTAGAGTAGCATCGGATGAAGATTTGAAATTGTCAGACTTGTTGCGATACTACATGAAAGATTCACAGGCTGCTAAGGTAAATATATCAAAACACTAATGACTGATTGGAAGGTTAATGCATTAGAGCCCTGTGGCAGCTGGAATGTGTCATCATTTCATTTCGTGATTAGGCGACAAAAAAACCCTGTCTACGGGCAGGGCAAACAGACCTCTCTGGTAGTGTTGCCTGGTCGGTCACCCTTTTTTTCTTCTTTTGTTTTTCCTTCTTTTTTTCCTTTCTCTTTTTTTTTCTTCTTCTTTTTCTTCTTCTGTTTTTTGGGGAATTTCGAAAACATTTCAACAATTTTTTTAGAAAAAGGGGTTGGTCAGGTCCATAGAACAGGGTTTTTGTCTTTGTCCTGTTATACTCACATCCACAAACTCTACAGGGCTATACTCTATATCGCTACAAAGTGTTCAGATTCATAGAAACTGCTCGTAATTCAAAGTATTCCGGTAAAACCATTTCTTTGAGTTAAGTGGACAGTTGTAAATGAGATAGCTTTCAACAAGGTGTGCAAAGTCATCAAATCACGATCGATATTGCTATAGGTTGATCAGCTCCAAATTGATGACACCTCCTTACAGCAGTGAATTAATATACTATTATGGATACTTACATGCTTAAAAGATAAAGATGTTCAAATGCTACAAAGGGTGTATGTGGATTAAAGGACTGTTAGATGGGCCATGTAAATATAAATAAAGGCAACACAGCAAATCTTAACATATGGTGAGTGAGAGAGGTAAAAGGGGGATGATGGCAAGAGAAAAAAGAAGATAGAAATTTGGTCGATGTTTCGTCTGGATGGCTGGAAAAGCATAAATTGATTTTTAAAACATTACAGCTTAGCTTTTACCTAGCATCTGCTCCACATCTTTACAGTATTATAATGAATTGTAGGGTACCATGCTTTAAACATGAAAGTATATTGTAAACTCTCTGTCGGGACATTCAAGATTTGGTTTTGCTTTCCACTTGTAATAAATGACACTAATATTTATTTTTTTCTCCCATCTCTCATCCACATCAAAAGGACCTGTTATATCGAAGAATGCGTGCTTTAGTTGATTACCAAAATGCTAACAAAAATCTGGAAAAGGCTCGTGCTAAAAACAAAGAGGTTATGCTAGCTGAAAAACAACAACAGGAAGCATGTGAGAAATTTGAGAAATTGTCAGAAGTGGCAAAAGGTGAACTTTCAGATTTCAAGACAAGGAGGGTAGTAGCATATCGAAAACATCTTACAGAACTAGCAGAATTGGAACTTAAACACTCCAAGGTAGGCATATGTATTTATAATTGGTTTCTGAGGAAATAATCTATGTAAGGTCTAAGGCATGTGTCAAGGTCTTATGGAATAAAGTTCATCGTATGGTTATCATGAGACACTAAAGATTTCTATAGGCAATGGCGGACTTGAGTTATTTTTAGCAAATTTGCTTGGCAACAAGTGGTTCAAAAGCAAAACATTCCATGCACACACTCAATGCTGAGCGTTACGCACTTGATGCGCAGTACGCAGTAGGCATACTGTGCGGTTGCCTTAATTGATTGAGTAGGCGTACTGTGAGGTTGCTTTAATTGATTGATCTGCGCAAGTTATTTATGACTGCATAACAGCTGTTTTCGTGAATTTTGTGTTGTTATAACCAAGGATTTCAAATAAAATTCATGAAAACAGCTGTTTGTTAAGGAGTCATTATTCTCATTCATTACTGAACAAGATGCATATTTATCCAAATCATTGATTTGTATCGATATAATCGCGCTAATAATTAATTCGTTTTCTGTTTAATATTTTGTCCACCCCTTCTTAATTATTGAAACAGTCCAAGTCGGGTCATCCTCTCATTAATATTTTTATCATTCCACCAATCAGAAATAAGCTTTAATCGTGTTTCCTCATAACGCATTGAATATTCAGTTTGGGAGCATGAGGCTTTAATCGGTCAATGATCAAACAATCGAACACTTTGGTGCAGTACTTTTCGGGCAATTATTAGTAACCTGCGCTTCGCGTGCGCGTTCTCATAAAACGATTAATTTTATTGGAACGCACTAGGTACGCAGCTATCGCGATTATTCATGAAGTAATGAATGATGCATGTGTCCCAAATCCCCATTGCATATCTTGTGTGTGCATATCTATCAGCTTACCAAAATACCAAGTATGTGGAATTTAGACAGATACAACAATACTGTTCATTTGACATAATTATATAGTAATGATGTAGAAAGACGGACAATATTCTCGGGTTTTTGTTTTTTGAATTCTACTACAAACTTTTATGTAAAAAAAGAAGGGGAAAAATCAGATTTGAAAATTGCACCTTGTTCATTAGACCTTTTTGCACTGAGTCAGTATTCAATCTTTGTCTGTCATTTTTGTAAGTCTAATAGCAATTATTATTTGGGGTTGTCACTGAAAAGGAGCAATGTTAAACCAATAATGATCAATCTAAGTCTCACATATGAAAACATGATCATGTTTTGTACAGAACATTTTCAATAAGCATCGTATGGTTGCTACAGAGGTTTGGGTTGTCAATTCCATCCGTCATAACTAAATAATAATCCTGTTTATTCATTATTTCATCTTCTCATTACAGGCCCAAGTGCAGCTGTTACGAAACTGCATATCACAACTAAAGGAGGAATCA
The DNA here is from genome assembly GCA_035610835.1 of Ophiura sarsii. NCBI lineage: Eukaryota > Metazoa > Echinodermata > Ophiuroidea > Amphilepidida > Ophiuridae > Ophiura > Ophiura sarsii. Next base: position 27,739,499 of record CM069441.1, read on the forward strand.
CCTTAGAACCAAAGCTGTCTATCTCGTTCCCCCGTCTCTTTAGGACGAGGGCTGTAACTTGTATATGTTTTAGATCAAATACAGTGCATTTCACATACTGGTTATTGCAGTATTAAATGTAAAAATCACAGACGTCCACACTGATCTTCATTCCTATCGTATACACAATATCTATTGTATCCATAGAAATAGATAAGAGAAACCAGAGTGCCGACATGTCCTGTGTAGCCATGTTGTTCGTTATGACCTCTAAAATATTGTACCTTTGGAAAACTTGATATTTGCAGAAATTAAGGGATTGCATTGTCTTCAAAATAATGGTGTGTGTGTAGATCGTGTTCATCCCATTTAACATGCTCATTATTACTGTGTGCTTTCAAAGTGATCGTAACCAAATGTGTTTCATCACTCACAGCTCAAAGGTTACAACTTTAGAAGCCATAGACAATTGCAATGGTAGCTCACTCTGGTCTCTATATTCAAGTTCTATGGTTGTGTCACACAAGCTCTATTTTCTACACAATATTCAGGGTGTTATTGATTCTTTTTACACATTCGGCGTACAACGATCATGAAAGGCAATCTGATTGGCTTAAATTGTTTCAAAATAATCAAGAATCAGAGATGCCAGTTTTCAGGAAATTCTGTGATTTCACAAAACATTTTAGTCACATTTATGAAGTTCATATATTTTCAGGCGGTTTTAAGGTTGCAAAAAAAATTTGCTCCTAGACAATTGACTTCAGATGATTTTGGTGACATTTTGAAATTTTTAATCAAAAACTGATATTGTTAGGTTGTCTGAAAAATGTTGACGCCAAAAAGGTGATTTTTGGGCAAAAATGTAAAAAACACTAATTTTAGTAAAATTTGATACCAAAAATGGATTCTCTGACTCATTTCATTACAAAAAATGTATACTTTTATGTACATCACATTTATAATTTAAAAGTTACAGTGCTTGATAATTTGGCGCCAATCAGGGTTGACACCAACCTTAAGGGAAGTGTCAACCCTATTATTTTGATGATCAACTTTTGCTTCTAAGTTTGAGAATATTGAATAAAAGTACATAAAAGTATACATTTTTAGAAAGGAAATTTGATAAGGAAGCCGATGGTGATATCAATGTGATACCAAATAAACTAAATTTTGAGAAATGAACCAAAAAGCCATTTTTTTACCCCAAATTTTTCAGACAGCATAACTATAAAATAAAAAATGGTAATTTGTTCTAATATACGTTTTTGTAAACAAAACAATTTTGTCTAGGAGGCAATTTTTTCTTTTTCCAAAATAAAGCTTGGTTTTGGAAATATTGCTAAAAACATCGGAAAAGTGTAACAGTCGTGTTTTTTTGCGTACATTTCGCTAGAAATGGATGCATATCTCGAGTTTAAAATCCATAATCGAAAAAATAAAAAATTGCCTCCTAGCGCTGAAAGTCCTCTACACAATAGTAGTAAAAGCTTACCTGATAGTTTGATATATTTTTAGTTATGTTGTCTGAAAATTCGTAAAATTCCTTCAAATTTGAACTTCTAGAAAACATCGATTTAGTAAAAATATTGACATTTTCCACCATTTAAAGCTAAATGTTCACGGAACACACGGGCGTGTGACCTAAAAAGCGAGTATACCATTATGAACAATCATAATAAACTATCAGATTCAATTTATATTGTCACAATGTGAAGAAATTGGAAGAAAACTGAAATTGAAATGATCGTAAGATTGGCCTTTGTTTACATTTTAGACATTGTTTTGCGCTCTTTTGTTTTTCGCGTCTACGTCGCGGATATTAAGCGGCGCGTCTAGTATTACGCGCGGGAAGTTACAGCGCGCGACGCAATGATCGAACAGCTGTCGCAGCATTTGAAAAGCGCGGAACTCCGCTTAAATTCCCGCCAAATAACTATGCGCCTTTTCCTGACTCAAACTTACCAAAACAACAATTTAAAATCACCCATAAGAACGGGAAATAATAGCTTTCGATTAGTAACTTATGATGGTAATGATAGAATACATATAAAAGTATTAAATAATAGAGAAATATGAAATTCAATTTTTGAAACAAGTGCCGGGTTGACGGGTTAAGTTGTTTTTGTCCAAATTTACCCATATTTTCAGGAATTTGTCACCATTTCAGGATTTTTGAGTAGTACTGACTGGCATCTCTGAAGGACACTGGTACTCAATGTACATAAAGTAAATACCAAGTTGGAATAATGATATTGGCATCAATTGAAATTGATGTTTTGAAAATGCTGATGAAAAAAATCACAGCCATAACCATTGACCACAGAGATTATAATAAAACCAACAATAGTGAATCACCTCACTAAAATGCAATATAAGGACATGAAATTTGATCATTTCTGAAATTAAGAATATTATATTTTAATGAAAAATAGTTATGTTAGATTAAGAAGTGAAGTACACTTTTTTACCACCAAATTCCTCCAGTTTTGATATTTAAAATGGAAGAATCAACATAAAAATTATATTTTATGGTTGTAGAAATATGGACCAACTATTTGAAACGCTAATGGCACTACTGTTTTGGAAAAAGTTGTGGACATAATCCACTAATTCATTCTTGCAAAGATTCTTGTAAACAGATTTACATGAATCAATAATGATTGCCCTGAACATTTTAGGGTTAAAATTATTGAATGATTCTCACAAAATGAGTCTTAACAAATGTTCAGAGATTATCTTGAAATCAATATTGATTCTTGTAATTTTGTCAGATCAACACCTAACATTTGCCAGAATCATGCCATTCTCATAATATAATATCACCTTTGAGACTGTCCAACTCATGGCCTATAGGTTGATTAAATTCTGCCAAATGTGCACACATACAAAATAGATTATAGTGGTCAAAATGGTACCTTTTAGTCCAGATAGTTATCCAACAGCCATAAGGTGGGTTAAGTTCAATGTATCCCCAACCTCCCCTATCATAACCCATGTAGATAGAGTAATCGTAGATAATTTGTAGTGGAAATATTATTACTGAGTGTACTCGATGCATGAATCCTATTCCTATATATTACTGTATACGTCATGGACAAACATCATTTGTGTGTGTGATGAACTTAGTTTGTTTTACTTCATCATTACCCAGAATAATGAAATGTCTTATACATGTTAGAGATGCACTAGAGCTCATAGCAAGCAGGGATGTAAATCTTCCAGTGGGAATTTCTGGATTTCTGCAAATGGTGCCAGGGGAAAAATCTACCAGACCTTTTTCGTGAGGTATATTTTCAGAAAATAGATTTGTTACTCATCTACACCCTGTTTGCAAATGGAAACACTGTCTCTTCCTGATGTTTCCATATTCTAGCTTGTAAAGCATGTTTCAAAAATGTTATCGTAAATGATGTTGACAGACATTCATGTTGTATGATATCTTCCTTATCGGCCATGTAACTGGCTAATTACTGCTGTATACTGAATTGTCATAAGTGCCTATGCGCATGTTCGCAATGTTAACCGTTACATCAGTTCAATTACTAAACTTATTATGACAATTGCTATTACCATTGTATCTATTGTTACCACACCCATGACTTAGTAGCCCAATTGGGCTAATTTTGATGAAAAGATGCTGTAGAAATTACATTGGTACAATTTGGGCTTCTTATCCCCTTGACATCTATGATTGACAAAGAAGGGCTACCTTTTCGCATCAATTGGGCTACATATTGAGCAACAATTTGTCTTGGGCTATTATCTTATTGAAAATTGAATGAAAACTGTCCACACAGCACACAGATGACTGTGCCTGGAATTATCACCCTTCTGGTTGTGTGTGTATCAATCACACAACGCATGCGAGATGCTGTTACATGATGTTCGTTCAATTATAAATCTGATTAATATCTTTTGGTAACATGGATTGTATCCAGTACTGCTATGTTTTGTATCTGATACCATTATGTACATGCAACATTTGTCATTAATGCTACATTTGTAACACACTTAGCATGTAACAAATATAGTTTTTGACGGGCACTGAATTGCAGTATTTTTGTTTGGTGTGGTATTATTATTTAACTATGCTCCTTGTAGTGTGGCGCTAGCATACTGGAATTACCAGCTTTGTGATTTGAGAGTAAGGGTATGTTTCTGAAGTAACAGTGTAATTTTGTTGAACATATTCTAGGCCATAAGTCATTCACAGGGAAAGATACAAAATGGTGAAATATTCTTCATACTGTGTGTTATAATGTGATTTGTGCTGTACTGAAGGGTATAACAGATTATTCCAAAATGTCTGACTTATTCATGAACAAATAGGATGTCTTCATGGGGTGGATCTGTCTTCATTACATTCCATAGGTAAAATAAGCTGATATGAACCATCATATGGTGCCCATGCTATATTGCGCTGTATGTATACCAAATATGATTGTTTTAAATCAGCTTGAATATAATTCATAGATTACTAATGATTTACTATACTCATCACAAAAAGTATCGAGACCCTTAACAAATGAGCCAATAATTAACGGCCCTAAAGGGTATGGATTAATCGAAGCAAATTACTCAGTGCATAATTCTGTTCTGCATATTTTGACACCTCGATTGTTGAGATACGAGGTTGCAGAGTGGAGTTATTGTTTTTTCAATGGTCGTAGGTCCAGTTTCAAAAGTGACAATCATCCCTATAGAAGCATTTTTGTACACATGTGTAAAGCATAAACCTGATCATTCGAGACTTTTTGTGAGGAGTTTACATGATTCAAATTGTTGTATGCAACAAGTTAATCAAATCCAAATTTGTCTTTAGTGGAAGTGTATAACGCTGCTTTGTAAAATGATTATGATGGTTTGTATTTTAATAGTTCCAGTCAAGTATATTTGTTGCAGGACTTGGAAATCCAATTTTTGAAGGGCATTCATTTTCAAGACCAGTGACAAAGGGTCCACACCAAAGGTACAGAATGATTTGAATTTGAAAATTAGATCATTTCTGGGTAGCAAATTAAAGTATGTTAGAACTGAATCAAATTGGAGGCCATGGTCTTTTTCAATTTCAAGGCCTGATTTGTTTGAATTGAAGCATTGAATGATTTTTTTCCAGGAATGCATTCAAAAACATCTTTCTTGTATATTAATTGGTTTTAATGCTATGACAACTCCCATTAAATGGTACATGAACATTGAAATAGGTTGAATATAATCCTTAGAAATATACATGGTTTAGAACCTACTGACAAGCTTTATATATTTTATACAAAACAAACGATGCCTACTTAAATTCAATAAGATCAATTGAAGTATTTTATTCCCACAAACAATTTCAATATGGTATCATTTAAGGTTTCAGATTGTTTGAAGTCAAATTATGTGAATTTTGATTGAAGAAAACAAGGACATTTTATGTGACATTGTGTCTCAACGGTTAGGCTCCACCTGGTCGGATTTACTGTAAATCAATCCAGTTTCTGTTTGCTATTGTTTGCTTTGATACTTTTTAGTACATTTTATAAAGGTTTTGGGGAAAAGTAAACGTGGTAAAGCTAAATTTACCAACTTATCAAGATTAGAACTTGTTTTAGATATTCTTTCTTTTCAATAATGTATCTTTTCATTTTATATACGTCTTTGTTTACAATTATAAATAATATATAAATAAATATATAGTAAATGTATGGTCTCATTGGACCTATTTTATAGGCTATTATTTTATCACAGAGTATGACCTCTTTGTGATTTTCATTTTTTGAAAATTGCTAATCTGGTTTCTGGTGTAGTGCAAAAGTGGATATTTCACACTAAATTTCAGACTTTGAAATATTAGCATATTGCAAGTTTTTCATTTTGTCAAAACTACTATGGTACATAAATATGAAAAAGTGAAAAAGGGGTGTAGCATAATTGTATTTGACTTTTAAGGTTTATTCTTTGTCTCTATAATTGTGTTTCTTGATAAACCACCACAGAATAATAGCGTATACAGTAAAGTAAATGAGATTTGGTTCTTTATGGAAATTGGAAAGCTATAGATAGAAGGGCTGTCTTGCCACAACACGTGTACACTGTCTAGTGTTCATGGTTTTCAAAGCAAGGATGTACCTGTTGTAGAAAAAATATTTCAAACATGTTTACGTCCTAGCAAGTGGACTCGAATATGATCAGGGAACATGAGCAACATCTTTTCAGAGTTATTTTTCAATCATTCAATCGTTTTAGGCAGCTGCCCTTCTATAGATTAGGTTGATAATGGTTAAAAATATATGATGCTAAAGCTTTATATATGATTGGTGTATCACATATAATAAGCTTGCCATTGTAATTGCAAATGTAAAAAGAATGATGTATTGTTATATGGTGAGCATTTGCACATGTACCTTGATCTAATAAATGGTATATACAATGATGCCAACATATTTGCTGTCTGTTGTTTGAGTCATTTAAGGGGGGACTCAAGGAAGTTTTTGATTTGATTTTTTTAATTTTGTGAGTGCTGTTATTTTTGAACTATTATTCAAATGCATATAAAATTATGATTTTTTGAGAAAACCACAAAATTCACTTTTTTGACCCAATTTGTTTTTGAACAAAGCTAACAAAAATAATTTGAGGTAAAAATGCCCAAATCGCTTGATGATGATGTTTTAACATTTTAGTGTCTTAAAAGACACTTACTTAGGGACAGTTTTTTGTGTGTAACCTAATCTAATATTTTTTGAAATTTTGACAAAAAAGTGGGAAAAAATGGAAACTTTTGTTGGCACTTTTTAGTAAAAAATTCATAAGATATTAAATTTAGGTTCAAAAAATAATTAGTGTCTTTACATCCACGATTTGGGAATTTTTTACTCACAATTTTTTCTTCTTTTCGCTTTGTTCAAAAAAAATTTGGGTCAAAAATGATGCCAAATTTTGATTCTCTGATCCATTTCCTTTCCAAAAATGTATACTTTACACATATGAGTCATAGCTCAATAACTACAGCACTCACAAATTTCCCAAAAAAACTTCCTCAAAGGAAGTGCAACCCTATTATTTTGATGATCAACTTTTGCTTCTAAGTTTGAGAATATTGAATAAAAGTACATAAAAGTATACATTTATAGAAAGGAAATTTGATAAGGAATCCGATGGTGATATCAATGTGATACAAAATAAACTAAATTTTGATAAATGAACCAAAAAGCGAGTTTTTTTTAAAGTTTTTTTTAATTCTTTTTATTTCTAACCCAAATTTTTCAGACAGCAACTATAAAATAAAAAATGGTAATTTGTTCTAATATACATTTTGTAAACAAGACAATTTTGTTTAGGAAGCAATTTTTTCTTTTTCCAAAATAAGGCTTAGTTTTGGAAATATTGCTAAAAACATCAGAAAAGTGTAAAAGTCATGTTTAGCGAAATGGATGCATAATCGAAAAAATAAAAAATTGCCTCCTAGCGCTGAAAGTCCTCTACACAATGGTAGTAAAAGCTTACCTAATATTAGTTTGATATTTTTTTAGTTATGCTGTCTGAAAAATCGTAAAATTCCTTCAAATTTGAACTTCTAGAAAACAGCGATTTAGTAAAAATATTGACATTTTCCACCATAAATGTTCTCGGAATACACGGGCGTGTGACCCGAAAGGCGAGTATATTATTATGAACAATTTAAATAAACTATCAGATTCAATTTATATTGTCAATCTGAGAAGAAATTGGAAGAAAACGGAAATTTAAATGATCGTAAGATTGGCCTTTGTTTATATTTTTATAAATTGTTTTGCGCTCTTTTGTTTTTCGCGTCTACGTCGCGGATATTAAGCGGCGCGTCTAGAATACGCATGGGAAGATTCAGCGCGCGACGCAATGATCGAACAGCTGTCGCAGCATTTGAAAAGTGCGAAACTCCGCTTAATTTCCCGCCAAATAACCATGCGCCTTTTCCTGACTCAAACTTACCAAAACAACAATTTTAAATCACCCAAAAGAACGGGAAATAATCGCTTCCGTTTAGTAACTTATGATGGTAATGATAGAATACATATAAAAGTATAAAATAATAGAGAAATATGAAATTCAATTTTTGAAATAAGTGCCGGGTTGACACTGCCCTTAAGTCCCCCCTTAACATATAGAAGTCAATAATTGTTATTGACAACCGTTTCTGGTTAGACTAGCCATTGAACAAAGTGCTCAATACCCTTAAAGGTATATTATGTGATCTTTCCAGGGAACGCCCTCAACATCGAAAAAAAAATTGAAAGAAGATTTTCTTGCAGATTTACCTTTCTGATCATAAATCGTACATACATTCCAAGTTACAGGGCGATACGATTCTTAATTACTTCAAAATCATGATTTTAGAGTGAAAATAAACTGTCGGATTATCCGACAGTTTATTATTTTCACTCTAAATTCACTCTAAAACCATAATTTTGAGGTAATTAGGGAGTGTTCAGAAATACTTTGGTGGGGGGGGGGGGGGTTGGCCAAAAAAAAATTGTCGGTGTCTAAACTTTTTTGACCCCCCCTTTACAAATTGACAAACTTTTCTGACCCCCCCTTTAACAGGGTGAAAAGCTTTTTTGACCCCCCCCCCCCCCCTACTGTCAGATGTAGATAGACATTTGACTCAAGTTCTATGACGCTTACTACAGTCAGAACTGTGTATAGCTGGCAATCAATTTGCAACACTTCAAATTCACTTGAAACATATCTTTCAAGCCTCCGAATTGTATTTTTCGGTGATTTGTATTTATCATGTTATAGCCTTTTTAAAAACGGTTTCTTTTTTCCAATTGTAAAAAGTTACTCTTTGTATACAAGTCCTTCTATCTACACAATACTTTCACAAAGATATGCGCGGAGAACGAAAAATGTGGTCAACTTGCTAGTACAAAATGTAAAAAATCACGCCCCGAATCACGCGTAGCGGGCACAAATTTGTATCCTGTTGTTGATCACCCTTACCAACAGTTCTGAAGTAAAAATTGTGGACACTGGTTAGTCACATTTTGTATAACAAATCCTGCTGTCTGCACGTTGTTTTCACAAAGACACGCGCGGAGCGTGTGGAAATCTGTATAATTTGTTACAGAAATGTAAATATTGCAGTATTTACTTGCGCGTAGCGCAGACAATTTTGGTATTTTTCCCGTTAACGACTACTTATTTGGCCTAACTTTTTGGACCCCACGCTCAGAAATTTCAAAATAACGTGTAGCGCGCGGAAATGTGTATTTAACCCTGTTGACGATCACCCTTATCAACAGTTCTCAAGTAAAAATTGTGGACACTGGTTAGCCACATTTTGTATAACAATTTCTGCTGTCGGCACAATGTTTTTACAAAGATTTGCGCGGAGCGTGCGGAAATCTGTTTAATTTGTTATAGAAATGTCAATATTGCAGTATTTACTTGCGCGTAGCGCAGATTTTTTTTGTATTTTTCCCGTTAACGACTAGTATTTGGCCTAACTTTTTTGACCCTCCCCCTCTTGAGTAGGTAAAACTTTTTAGTCCCCCCCTTTTTGAGACTTCAAACTTTTTAGACCCCCCCCCCCCCCCCCCCCATTTTGGCCAACCGCCCCACCAAAGTATTTCTGAACACTCCCTTAGGAATCGTATCGCTCTGTAACTTGGAATGTATGTATGATTTATGATCAGAAATGTAAATCTGCAAGAAAATCTACTTTCTAAAAAAAATAATGAATAGAGGGCGCTCTCTAGAAAAGATCACATAATATGCCTTTAACGGCAGAGCTCATAAAATTCAGAGGTATAGACCTTCCGGAATATAAGCTACTCTGAGTTTCATGGACAATCCCATACGGTCATTTTGTCCAATTTATTCGCCTGAAGTCAATAATTGCATAGCCTACTGTAAAAAGAGGTTATTTTCTCGCAATTAAATGTTTGCGCTTTGCCGACTTTCGCTTTTTGAAAGATCATTACATAGACTTATAAAATCTGTTTGCGTGTTATTATTTTCGCGGTAGCTGTTTGGAATGTGAAAATGTCCATGTTTACAGATGTCTTGTTTAGAGAGAAATTACACAACCCTTTTGGCGCCAAATTTATCAAGCTCTGTAACTTTTACACTATAAATGTGGATGTACATAAAAGTATACATTTTTTTTAATGAAATGAGCCAGAGAATCCAATTTTGGTAACAAATTTCACTAAAAATAGTGATTTTTACATTACATTTTTTGGACAACCTTACAAAATCAGTTTTTGGTAAAAAATTCCAAAATTTCACCAAAATCATCTAAAGTCAATTATCTAGGATCTGTTGGTTTTTTTTGGCTTAACATTTTTTAATTTTTATAATTTTGACCAAAAATTGCCAACATTTTGATTTTATCACCTGTTTGTTCAATATTTTCAAAACTAAAAATGTTTAAGCAAAAAAAACACCAGGGATCCTAGGTAATTGACTTGAGATGATTTTGGTGAAATTTTGGATTTTTTTACCAAAAGCTGATTCTGTTAGGTTGTCCAAAAATGTTTGGTGCCAAAAAAGTGATTTTTTTTGGGCAAAAATGTAAAAATCACTATTTTTACTGGAATTAAGTTTAAAAGTTACAGTGCTTGATAAATTTCATTAAAAAAGGGTTGACACTTCCCTTAATGTCCTTGGCTATTTAATTTTAAAGTGTAAGAAAGACCATCAATATTATGAATTATTTAATCCCAAGGCTTTAATAGCAACCTGAATATAATGATGTTCCAAAACATGTTTATATTGTATATAATTCGACACAATGGACCTACTGCACATTAATAGGCGGGTCAATTTGTGATAAAAAACACCTCAACCCCAAACAAATTGCTGGCCACAGTTCAACATACGTAGGGGCACTCCGATTGCTTACTGTGCATGCTTGAAAACTCTCAACATTTTGCTAACCAATCAGTTGTGAGGTTCAGCTAGCGTGTTGCGTACTACAGATGTCCGTTTTCGGGATGAGGTTGACCTCCCATACTTTTCTTCGAGGTCAACCTCATGTGACACGCTTTCTTTAGCTGTAGCCTCAGTAAGCCTAATTATAACTGTTTTATATCAAATTACTTCCATGCTGATACTAAGTCATTGGAGACTCAACATTTCAAAACCAATTGCCTTGCAAGGGGTAGGGAGTCCACTGATTGACTTTGCTAATGTCTGTGAGCCTGTAGGAGGGTTTGATTGGGTATCCAATAGTGAATCTGTTCGAGGGATAAGAAAGAAATTAAAAATGGGGTATATTGTACAGTAATTAAGGTCCACCCGACTAAAAAAGCATTGCAATAAAACAGTGTCTTAAAACCCTAACCGGGGGGGGGGGGGGGGTACTCGGATTTGGTTTGGTCGGGGGTGTGCCGCTGGAGATTCAAAACCCATACCCATTTTTAGGGGTGATTTTGGAAAAATCGGTACCCATTTTTGGCAAATTTTCGCGAAAAGAGACCCATTTGTAAAAAGTGACCCCATTATTAGGGATTTCCAGCACAAAACCATACCCCATGTTTAGGGATTTTGTGCCCAAAAAGCTACCCATTAGAGCAGCACATCCCCGTATACCGTCTTAGGCGAGTACCCCCCCGGGACCCCCCGGCCTAACCCAACTGAATCTCACTAAATTTCACTGCCAGAAACTATCTCCACGCACGCGCTGCTGCATTGCCTTGATGACGTCACCTACCGCAGGCATATGTGGGCGGGAAGTTTTAGCCCGCATATGCGCTGGCAGCTTAGCTCAGTTGGTAGAGGGACAGACTGGGGTGCGGATGGTCCCGCGATCGAATCCCGGGGGGGCTGGGTGAATTTTCGAGTAAAAAAAATAGTACTTTTCCCCCCTCCCCCCGATACGCACAAAAAACATAGCTTTACTGGTTAGGGTTAATAAATGTCAATTTTTCATGTCAATTAACCCTAACCCAACTGAATCTCACTGTCAGAAACTATCTCCATGCACGCGCTACTGCATTGCCTCGATGACGTCACCTACCGCAGGCATATGCGGGCGGGAAGTTTTAGCCCGCATATGCGCTGGCAGCTTAGCTCAGTTGGTAGAGGGACAGACTGGGGTGCGGATGGTCCCACGATCAAATCCCGGGGGGTGCTGGGTGATTTTTCGGGTAAAAAAAAGAGTACTTTTTCCCCCTCTCCCCGATACGCACAAAAACCATAGCTTTACTGGTTAGGGTTAAGACATAAATGGGAGGGGGTTTCTCCATACCAAATTACTGAATGCTTTTACCTCGTTTAAATATAGAAGAATCAAAATTTCGGCCAAATCACTATACTTCGTGTCAGCTCAAGTTGGGAGATGACTTCAGCATGTAATCTAGTAATATTGGTGCAGCACATTCTGCGCCACAGTCAACAGTCTTTTTGATTGTGCTGATGCAAACACCGTAACGCTGATGTCATCTCCCCCAACTTGAATTGTCACCAAGTATAGTAATTTGTCTGAAATTTGAATATTTCTATATTTAAATGAGGTCAAAGCATAGGGTTAACTGGGAAAGAAAACAAAAGTTCAAATAATGACACAGCAAAAACATTGTCTATTAGATTTTGTTATTGCCAGTTGTTCTCAGGCATAATTTATTACAATCATTTATCATACATGTTACAAGGTCTTCTTTTAACTTGAATACTGTGATATCACCGTGAAGCTACCCATTATTTTAAGAGTCCACATCCTCTAGGCTACCTTGTTACTAACTCTTCCAATTACTGCACAGGTATAGTGTTTAATTTTTGCAAATTGATATTTCTGGGGAAATAACAACTCACAAAATTGTACATAACATAGATATAAAGTGGGTTTGGGAAGAAAACAGACAAACATCAAATGACCAAATTGCATACTATTCTTTATATTTAATTTCACAAATATCTGTTCAAGAAAACGCTACAAATTCTTTAGTATTATATATTAACCACCCATCCTAATAAGCTCTGTTTTATCAAAAGAGACCAGGGGCAAATAGGAATCATGTTCATTGTTTTATCCAAAAGTGATCAAGAACCAAACTTTGAATTTGCAACAACATGTGATTGCCATTTCTCAATTTGTGACGCGATCAAGAGGAATGAGTCGGATGTCGACCCTGGGGGAAAATGAGTTTTTAATACAGTTTTAATGAAGACCCCTAGAGCTTTCAGAAACTGAAAACCCCATGTCGATACGACGTTTTGTTCCAAAGTTAAGTCAAATTGTATACATGAATTTCCATCAAAACTTATGTAAGCCGCCATTTTGAATTGGCCATATCTCAATTTGGGATTCCCGACATCCGACTCATTCCTCTTGATCGCGTCACATTTACTCTTACGGCTGGCCTACTACTTTGTGAGTTCACCACAGACGGACTGGTCATACACCTGTTTATTTGATGACAGACTGTACAGATCGAGTTAACATGGAGAAATTGTAACCTTGTCAGACCGAGCTAACATGGAGAAATTGTAACCTTGTCAAATTCCCACGAGAACTGGATGTGGCTAGTAACCCAGAGTGGTAGGTCGCCTTTAACTTAATCAAATCTCACAAAAGATCCAATATGGATCGTATGAAACACGATATTCGTTAATATTTATTCATGTGCAGAACAGTGCAACGGCTGCCACAAATTCTTCACCAGGAAAGCTTATTTTCAAGTGGTGGATAAAAAAATTCCAAAATAATAAAAAACAGATTTTTACTGACCATGCACAGAAGGTTTAAGACCTCCCCGGAAGTATAATGATAATAACCAAGTAAAATACAGCTGTATAGTGAGCACCACCACTGAAATAAAATAACAAGTTTTGCATTAAATGCAAAAAATACTACAGACCATGTGTTCTTTATAAATGAGATATAATAAATAATGGATGATGAATGATAACATAAATACACAACAAATAATGATTCTTTATGAGAGTTTGTGATGTGTTAATTATGAGCATTATTTCTGGCCTTGCATAACTGGACTGGTCAATGCTGAAGTAAAAATTCTATCCAATAGAAAGACAAATATTTGGTAAATAACATAATGATGACAATGGTTAACATTCTTGTAAGTTTAGGGGTACTCAGGCTAAACATACAGGGTGAGTCAAAAAGAAGTTGATCGAGAATGAATATTTGTTTAAAAATATACCAAACAAATTTGACAAACCAATGAGGCACGTTTTCAAAGAGCAACTTATTCCACTTATGATAAAAGGAAAAATTGAAATTGATCAATTATATCAGGAGCTATGCCTGTTTTAATACAAGAGACCCTTTTTTTAGCTGTCCACAGAACGCTTAATCTTCTTGAAATCTATCCACTCTAAGTGGGCAGCAAAATGATTGCTGATGTTTGTCCTCTAAGGTGTCCTAATTGTTTTAAGTGGGCCTTCAATGTTTAATCATTTTTTATTTTATGCACACATTTTATTCTCACCTGTGTTTGAAACTCCCGGGCTTTAACAAACAAATATTCATTCTCTATCAACTTCTTTTTGACTCACCCTGTTTATTTCTGGATGCCAATACTGATACCTGGTGGCAACCAATTGCTGGTTCATTGTGGACCTATTGGTACATTTGCTTGTGATTCAATCATTTATAAATTTATATGCTTTACCAACATAATAATATTTGAAAATTAAAAAATTGCTTAACTTAAGAATTTGGCAGACTATAATAAACATTTGAAAATAACAAATTTCACGTGTTTACTGTAACATATATAGATTAAATTCTCATCACCAAGCTGTTGATTTTTACTATTAGTATACTTTTTCAATTTAGGCTAAAAAGACAATACATATATTCCAGAATATACTTCCTTTTAGTAAATAAATTTACAATCTTTGAATTTATGATGCCAAATGTGATATTAGGACCAAAAACACAACAATTCTTCATCTTTGCCAAAAGGAAACTAGCCAACTTGTTAATAGTGCAACACCCAACAGCAAACTAAGAGGTACATTACAATATTATAAATAGATATACCCAAATCCAAATAGGGGAGGCTCGTCGCATTGCCTCTCCCTTAAAGGTATATGACCCGATCACTTTTTTGGGCTATGATTTTTTTTTCACATCAAGATATTTTGGTATCAGAAGAATCCCCATATTTTTCTCATTATGTCTGTAAAATATTAGGGGCCAGAAATGTTTCATTTGGAAATTATAGGCTAAAATGTGGTGAATTACTGCCAAAGGTGGTTAACCACCAACCAGTCTGTGTACTACTTAATGGGCACATGTCTTTTGACCTTGTGCTTCTAAAAATAGAACCATTGGAGTTATGCAACTCAAACTTTTGAATGCAACAATTTTAAGGATGACCTTTCATGTAAAATAGAAAACATCAAGTTGAAAATCGGGTCATCTACCTTTAAGACTCCCTGTTTTTATAGTATTATAGTCCATATATTATTTACATGCACTAAATATTATGTTCTTGTTTGCATTACACACACATGTATGATATTATTTACCATTTTAATAATGTTAGATAAAGAAAAATTAAGATAGTTCCCTTGATAGGCACTAATGTAGCAAGAGATGAAATGTCAACATAATCGAGGACTTGAATCCCAACATCAATGTAAAAACAGAATCAGAACACTAATGCTGATTGCATACTAAGGTCGCTTTGCAATCCAGGTCTTCCCCAAGTTTAATGTAATTTGTTCATCAAATGTTTCCATTTTAGTCTGTGGCGACTTCAGGCGACTTGCCAAAAGTTGGGACAGGTCGCACCAGGTTGCTAGGACTAAATCGCCGCGATCCAACTCGTGCACAACTTGTCGTTCGATCTGTCAAGTTGCTGTGATTCAAGTCAAGTTGCCGCGGGCGATTTGTGTATCATGGTCCACTCGAGCGACTTCAAATTGCCACAATCTGCGACTGTTTAGTATGTAATTAGCATTAGAAGGTAAATACCTTTCCTGAATACTTGCAACATTGATACCCTATGAATTCAATGACTATTACAGCTACATGTGGTACTTCCTAATCTACAATATTGGGAAAAAGTCCTTGGAACGCTGTATCAGTATTACCCTCTAATATGTTAAACACCCAACTGCAATAATCATTTGAGGAAAGCTGTGTAAAACTTTACAACTACTAAGGAAATATCTTGTTTGGTAACCCGTCGCAGTACGCAAAGTTTTAAGTAGTACGTGTATAACATTTAACCTTTTTTATGACATCACAGGTTATACCAAACATGGCATTACCAATACCTGCTTACCTACACAGCTATAGTTTAATCAGTTCCAAATTGGCGAGAAATATCAGTTTTTTAAAAGTAATCCCAGCTATGGCATACGCATATATCGCATATATGATTCACAGTGTGCCATGTTGCGTCATGCGAGCTCTTAACGTGCCCACACTCTTCTGTATTAATTCGTTCCTTTAAAGCAGGTTCGCCAATTTGAAACTGACTGAACTATACATCACTTCACTTACAATTATAATTTATATTGTGTGCAGTCAAAAGAGAAGTGGCTAAAACTGGAATCATATGATAGCACTTCAAAGATGCCAGTCCACATAATAAAATATCTGATACTTAGAAAAATACTTATTGTATATTTTTCAAATATTTACTTGCAACATATTATATCTACATATGAAATAAAATATATTTTACGATGATATGTGTAAGTAGGTGTTTATAGTGTAGCATTGGGATGACATTTTAAATAGGTTACAACATTCAAGTTGGTTTTGGTTTTAAACTTTAGAGTGCAATTCCATTGCAGAATATAACACACAGTGTTGTTTATTTACAAATAGACAGGTATTGTTTAGTGACATGGAACAACTAAATCAAATATACTCCGTGCCAGAAAAATGGACACTGATAAATTCATATAATACAATTCAAAGAATGATATCGCTTGGTATTACTACAAAAATGACTGAAATATGAACACACCCACATGATTTAGAGGTATACTTCCTTTCAAAATTTCATAAATGTCAGGCAGTTCAAACCATTTTCTGTCCTTAAAATGCAAAATATGACATTTTTGTCTCATACAAACCATGAAACGTGAAGCGTATCAGTGTCTAGATTTTATTTTTGGCAGGGAGTATGTTAAATGTCAGTGATAAGATAGCTATCAATGAAATCACCAGTAACAATTGCACTTCACACCTTACTGCATCGATGGTGATCTTGGATCCCATCAATACCTCAATGCCAATCATCAAAATTGTCTGGATAATGTTGTTTGTATTTCTCTACATGGTCTTTCATTTCATCCATCTGTTTCTGTAACCTCTTTGGCATCTCATCGTAGACATCTGTGAACATGTAGCTTGGGGAGGCCTTCTTTCCTTTTTCCGCTTTCTGGAATTCATGCATTATCTGTGGAGAACAGTAAGTTTCAGCACCAATTGTAAGTTAGTCTTATACTTTATATTTTATGAAGAAAACAACACACTTGAGAAATGTTACATTGAATGTGCTGTGGCTATACAAAGAATCTAAGCAGGAGTGAAATAAACAGATCCTGAACAGTATTATTAATGAGAATATATACTACATGAAAACCACTTTTCTATTATTATCATTACTAGCGGCGTACCCTCGGTACGCTCAGGTCCCCGCTAGATGGTTATGCCACATTACCTACCTCTGAAACCACATAAACCCCCTACAAACCTCCCCCAACCAGGTTGATTTATAACCATAAGCACGGGTCCCGCTAGATGGTTATGCCACATTACCTACCTCTGAAACCACATAAACCCCCTACAAACCTCCCCAACCAGGTTGATTTATAACCATATCCCTCCTAACCATTTACCGTGGCTACTTTATTAACCCCTACCTCTCAAACCGCATCAAGTTAACCCTCCGTACTTTTAAAACCACATAAACCCCCTACAATCGCCCCACTCCCCACACTGCAACTACACCAAACAGGTTGATTATAATCACAACCCTCCCTAAACCATTTCCTGTGGCTTCTTCATTAACCCTCGGTCCCTTCGATTGTTTGGCATGACAACTTAAAGTAAAGAAATCAGGTTGCTTTATTAACCCCCGCAAAACCCTACTTGTACCATTATAACCCTAGGCCTATCCTAAACCATACCAAATACCCTACCAACAGGCCTATAACCATTTCCTGTGTGGCTTCTGCGCCATGTGCAGGAGTGCGTGTGCCACGGCAGTGAGCCCTTGCGCAAACATGCACGCGACGCGTTACCACGGTATGATTACGCGGTAGTACGCGCAACGCACAATGTTGTTCCATTCTAGTGGCATTTATGAGCCAAATCTGAGAGGTTTTTTGCTGTTTTTGGAGCCAATTGTTAACTAATTTCACTGAAATAAACTTTAACACCCTTCCCGTTATTTCCTCTATCTTTCATGCAAATTAGGCGCCATTTTGATCACAACTAACGGAGAAATAAGGATAACAAACAAACAAACACACAAACATAGAAATATAATAAAATACATCAAGATAATCTGGTAAAAAACAACGACAGCAAATGCAATATACATCATAAAACACACACTCAAATTTAAAAACAATCATATTAAAAAGCAAAACCAGGGGGGCTGTCAGTAGGTGGATACCAAATACACAATCTACGTTATGCCGATGACACCACCCTGTTTGCAACAAATATGGAAGAGATGGCGGAACTCCTGAAGAAAGTCAAAGTGGAGAGTGAGCAGCTTGGCCTACGTCTAAATGTCAGCAAGACCAAGATCATGTCCATAGGCACAGATGGTGTTGGAGAGCCTCTCATAATTGATGGTAATGAGGTGGAATCGGTCTCGAAATTCAACTTCCTTGGATCCCTGATCACCAAAGAGGGTGGTTGCAGCCAAGAGATTAGACACCGTTTAGCAATGGCTAGATCAGCAATGATCAACCTAAGCAAGATCTGGGCTGACAGAGGAATAACCAGAGCAACAAAAACCAGGCTTGTCCAAGCCCTTGTATTTCCAATTGCCATGTATGCATGTGAGACGTGGACCCTAACCAAAGCTGACAAAAACAGAATAGCTGCTTTCGAGATGTGGTGTTGGAGGCGTATGCTTCGTATCGTATGGACAATGAGAAGGACCAATGCCAGTATTATTGAAGAAATAGGGGTGTCTAAACGACTTCTTCATGCTATCAACACCCAAATGCTGAGCTACTTCGGCCATATCTCACGCCGCAAGGGTAATAACCTGGAGAAGATGATCATGCAAGGCATGATTGAAGGGAAGCGCAAGAGAGGCAGACCTCGTTCCCGGTGGATTGACCAAATAAAGTTGATTACTGGACACCCGCTCCGTGATTGTTACTCCTTTGCTGAAAATCGTTATTTGTGGCGCAGTATCTGTAAGGTCACGAGCTGTCAGTCATGACAGGACCGAACCAACCAACCATTAAAAAGCAAAATGACATATTAAAAATCCTGATATGACACCAGGGGAAAGTGGATAAACAAAACAGTTCATTCAGATGGGAAAAGTTGAGTTTTCAGGGCTTTTTTTTTAAACACGTTGACAGAAGGTGAACGGTGAATATGGGTAGGGAAAGAGTTCCAGAAGCATGGTCCAGCAACACAAAATGCACGATCACCAAATATATGAAACACAATGCCCCAAAACACATGTTTTTAGCACAAAGCATACCCAAGGAAAAAAGTCAGGGATTTGTTTAACAAAATTTGTTTAACAAAATAAAACACCCTCTTTTTCAGGTGGCCAGTCTCACAGATCCATTTCTTTTAATGTTAAATATATTTGTTTTTATTCTTTTAAATGATACCTATCTACATAAATAGGAATATTGAGTGCAACTGTGTTACTCTGTATCCTAACATTCCGAAAGCATCAGCTATTGGTTGAAACTGCCAGTAAAACAGGTGCGTTTTTGGTGTGGACTCACTATACAGATATCAATCAAGTTAACACACAACACTATTTTACAAAAAACCAGCTTCAATCTACATACAACACTTCTTTATGGAGACCAGCACAACATACCTCTTTCTTGATCTGTTTCATCCATACTTTCTCCTGGTCTAGATCCCACCATCCTTCATTCATCATGTAATATCTCAGTCTTCCTATTGGATGATCTTCTTTGTCCCAATATTTGACTTCATCTACAGACCGGTATGCCGATGAATCATCACTGGTACTATGGTGACCAAGCCTATCAAATATAGAGAGGTATATTTTAAGGTAGGTAAAATAGAATAAAGTAAACAAAGCGTGCATAGGAGCTCGTAAAAAATAACCCTGTTCTACAGGCAAACGGACCTCACAGGTTGAGTTGGTCGGCCGGGCTTCTGTTTTTCCCCCTTTTTCTTTTTTCCCCTTCAAAATGAACGTAAAAAATTAATACAATCTTGAAAAGGTCGCCGTAATTTGACATGCCCAAAACATTATTTGGGTCGGTATTCATTTGCATGTGAATTTTTTTCTTCCCATTTCACTGATTTCCCAAAAATGGGTCGGTCGGGCCCGTAGAACAGGGTTTCTTTTTTCGTTGCCTTACCTAAAAGATGCAACAAAGTCAGGTATAGGAACACTAGGCCGCTGCACTTTTCACTGTTTAGCCACCATTCGATTGTCACTTAATGTTGAACACAACTCAACGAAGGATTCCATATGATCAATAGACAAAACATAAATCTACTATAATTGTTTAGTGTTTTTGTGTGATTTCCAATGTATAACCAATACATTGACATTGAAACACATAATATACTACACACTGCATATAGTGGCCTCCCCCAGGCAACCACTGGTGATGCATCGGATTGTAAATCGTGAGAATTGAGTTCATTCTCTATGACTTTTCCTATAATGTACTGCATATTTTGGCCTCTCCCATGCAACCGCTGGCGACATATCGTATTGTGAATATTTAGTTAATTCTCTATGACTTTCCCTATAATGTACTGCATATTTTGGCCTCACCCAAGCAACAGCTGGCGACATATCGTATTGTGAATATTTAGTTAATTCTCTATGACTTTCCTATAATGTACTGCATATTTTGGCCTCTCCCAAGCAACCGCTGGCGACATATCGTATTGTGAATATTTGATTCATTCTCTATGACTTTCCCTATAACGTACTGCATATAGTAGCCTCTCCAAAGCAACAGCTGGCGAGGCATCGTATTGTGAATCATGAGAATTGAGTTCATTCTCTATACTAACAAACCTACCTGTATGTCATAGCTTCTATTAACACTGGTTTATTCTCTTCAACAGATATCTTCCTAGCTGCTTTAGTTGCATTGTATACAGCAAATACATCATTGCCATCTACACGGATACTTGTCATACCATAGGAAGGACCACGGGCAGCTACAAGAAAGAACAGACACAATTCAATTTAATTAGGCCTACTTCACAATAATAAACCCTCTTTTAATTTTTTGTGAGATGAATAGCGTACACTATACACATGCACAAATGATTGAACCAAATGATTACTCCCTTAAAGCTGTATTCCCTATGTGATCGTACAATCACATGGTCATAAATAAGTGGATATTTTGAGCCATGCATAAAGCTCTTCAGATATGACTGTAGTAGGCCTTCTGTCTCTCTTTTATGGCTTTCTGACAATGAAATATTTTTATGCTAAAATAAATTGTTAACGATGACTCTAAAAAAGTTGTTAATTTTTCAGCAAGTATCTTTATTCCAAAACCTATATTCCCCTTCATTTGCCTTCTTTTAAGTCCATCATTATACTTACAGGCTAAATGTAATTATTTAAGTTATAACGCTCTTACAGCTATTCATTCCATAACAAGTCATAACTGGCTGGTATTGGCACAAAGAGTTACAGGGCCTGGTACCATGAAACTATTGATTATTGGTAGTTCAGAAACTTCCCCGTCATGATAGATCTTAGTGAACAACATCAAAATTGAAGTTTGGTTTGTGTAAACATTATGATATTACATTAATAATTGAAAAGCATGAGGCAGAATATCTCTTCGTTGATGTTCTTACTTACCGATTCCATCTCCTCTGTATTGTTCATGTGTTGGCGTTGAGATGGCGTATCCATTATTACGACTGCACAAGAAAACAAACAAATATAAGAAGTGCCGTATAACATGCAAAACAGGCCAGTTCTTAAAAATTATGCATTGCATTTCCTACAATACATATGACATAGACAGCAGATTATGGGAACATTAATGGGCATATATGAATCTTGTATACACAACTGGGCGTTTCTATACTCTGTTTATTTGGCTTACTCTGGACAGTGACGTAACTTAACAGGTGCAGCTTTTACGCACACGTATGTATCTTCCACCTTTCAAACGCTCGTGTGTATACGCCAGCGCTGCGAGTAGGCGTGCACGTTATGTGCTGCAATTAGTAGAATACGCGGTAACGTCACTGTCTCATGATGGCCAAATAGACTATAGTTGACCCTCTTGACCTATTTAAATAACAAAGCAAACCGTGGATAGCACATGGTGCCTTTGAAGGTCAAAGAAGTTGTTTGTGTGCATGGAGAGGAAGAAGGATACTTTCTGCCATGTTGCATTGCAAGCTAACTTTGGAATAGTATAAACACATGTTACTTATAAGTGCACCAAATTTATGTTGACATATCCTACCCTTCATTTGTCTCTGAGCAGCTATTAGTTAGTTCACTGTCTAGACATTTTATTCACAATGAAAAAACACCCTGTTGTGCAGGCCTGACCGACTCATTTTTTAATTTTTTTTATTTAAAAAAAATTCTGTCCACAAAAAAATGTTTGGTCTCATTTGGACTTCCAACTTTCCAAACGAGATCCAAATGGGCCAAACTGACATGTTCAGCCTATTTTACGACTTGACCTGAGTAACTATCCCCCATCCCTCCGCTTGCGCCACCTTTGTTTATATGCAGATAAATGTTTACCTACTTAGTACTGTACAAAGCGTATAAATAGTTCAACCTACCAAAAGAATATAACAGGTGCCTCTAGTGTTGCAGCAAAATTAAGTGCAGCATGTGCATCTCCTTCACTGGCTGCTCCATCTCCAAAGTAACAGATGACACATAGACCTTGTCCTGTTCTCTTAAGTGCATAGGCAGCTCCAGATGCTGTAGTGAGAGAAAACACACATTTATGATGTATATGATAACTTGTGATGAGGATTTTAATTTTGGCCATTTTGTGAAATTGAACTTTTCCACAAAATTATCCACTCGCAAAATGTTACAAAATATCACAATATTAAAGGTAGATGACCCGATCACATTTCGATTTTCAACTTGAAGTTTTCTATTCTACATGAAAGGTCATCCTTAAAAAAGTCGTGTTCCAAAGTTTGAGTTGCATAGCTCTAATGGTTCTTATTTTACACGCACAAGATGCTGTGAACTGTACCCATTGAGTAGTACACAAACTATATCGGTGGTATACCACCATTCGCGGTAATTCGACGTTATTTCATCGATTTCTCCGTAATTATACCGATTTAGGCCGTCAAATTTCAGTATGATGATGAGAAAAATACGAGCTTTCATATGATATGAAAATCTCCGTATGTTTGAAATAATTCTGTGTTACGAAAATGTGATCGGGTCATCTACCTTTAAGAGAAGACACAACACAAGGTACATGTAAACCATGAAATTGAATGATTGCTGTATGTGGTTTACAGTTTTTTCAATGTAAGTTACTGTAAGAGTACTTATTTTTTCAAACTTACACAAAATGTATGGCTACAATATCATGTGTCAACTAGACTGATAAATACCTGCACATATGTATATCTATCATGGTGTGTACAAAAACACAAACATTAATATATCACATAGATTCCCACTTTTACAGAATTGCAATGGGAATAGACCATCCCCATGTTTACTTTAATAAAGGGGTGTCACCTAAAAAGGTGCATAAAATTGAGCCTATAAAGGCCAAAAACAGGCTGGAAATAAAAAGAATGTGCAAAAATTTGGTAAACAAATAATTTGACAAAGCCTGAAAAATCTCATGCCTGATATAGTTTTATGATCTTACCGTGAGGCATCTGTGTTGCTAGGGGTGATGATATTGTGAAGAAGTTGAGCTCCTTTGTGCCATAATGTACAGGCATCTGTCTTCCTTTACCTAGATCTTTTACATTACCATAACATTGGTTCATGAACTCGGGCAGGGTGTATCCTCTCCACATCAACACACCTGCAATGGAAAACAAAACATGCAATCATGGCGTACTTGACATGAAATGAAATTCCTTTCTTTGGTAAAATTGAAGTAATCAACGATTGTAAATTACAATTGCAAATACTTTTAATAGATGGGGAGTTCTTACTGGATGAAGGATGCAAATCGCACACATTTGGAATACATTAAAGTATCCATTGGTTATTACACAATAAGAGAGATTACATCATCAATGATGACAACATGACTTTGATATTTTTATACTACAACTTACCAGCTTCTCTGTATTGTCCGAACACCAAATCTCTGTCATCAAGTGCAGCAGCACTACCTACGTGTGTACCCTCCTCTCCATAGTTAGTCATATAGAAGGAAATACGTCCCTAGAAAAACAAACAATATCAAACACTATCATTTAGTAGGCAAGAGGTGTAAATACTGATTAATATGTTCGAAATCTGATCCAGATCGTGTGCATGCAAAGGTCTAAACACATCGTACACAATAATACTACATATCGGTAATTTAACATGTTTACACACATTTATGGCAAGAATGATGTTGCACGTAAAGGGCTCGACAATATTTATGATGATACTGCGCTGGTTTGAAGAGCAATTAATGTACATGAAAGTATAAATTAAATATTATTCTGTTTCAATACAAATTGTATTGGGGTTGACTAAATGTTATCCCCTTCATGTTTACACAATAAAGAAAATACGGATACCTAAGGTTTGGTAATCACAGGTATCTTTCTGTATTGGGTGAAC
This sequence comes from Ophiura sarsii, assembly GCA_035610835.1. Lineage (NCBI taxonomy): Eukaryota > Metazoa > Echinodermata > Ophiuroidea > Amphilepidida > Ophiuridae > Ophiura > Ophiura sarsii. The sequence continues at coordinate 27,764,410 of CM069441.1, forward strand.
ATACAGGGAATAACTATAACTCAAGCTCAGTACACTTCTGCTCTGAGGCAACATTAATGAGAAAAAAAATATCAGAATTCATCATGCAATGTGTGCCAGATAGGTTTTTAGATAAAGCGTACTTAAGCTCCCAGGGGGACATGCATCAATTGCACTCTGCAATGATAGGGTCAACAATGATAGGGTCTAGAAATGTTGTTGATCTAAATGATCAATGAATTTAGAGACTCATTCATCATCACACATCACAAATTGCAGGTCTCAATTGATGGGTCTGCATAACAGTGCATGTAATCTATATTATAGTAGATGTTAATATTACCTGTCGTTGTGATTCATACAATATTTTATCCATGGCATTCAATGATGTCATTGCTTTGTACATCCTTATCACAAAATCTTTGTCTAGTTTTGGATCTTGACTTGCTTCAATGATCTCTCCTTTGCGATTCATCACACGGTAGACTGGTATGCCATCATACGTGTCTGGATGTATAAAAGAAAGTTTGTTGATGTACTTGGAACGGGAACCGGGAAACTGTGCCCTTTCATCTTCGGATGTACTGCTTTCCTGTCGCATGGCAACCTGTAGTTGGTATTTAAAAGAAAACAAACAATCATTACCATTACAATTTGTACAGGTGGTGTAATTCAAACTTGGAGTTCGAGTCTCAAAATACATGAAGTATAACATTAAAAGCATGGATTTGTTTTGATAAACCGTAATGATCTTCAGCCTGATGAAAATCAATACATCAACTATATACTTCCCAAGTACATATTCATAACTATGCTGGTTCCCTGTACCCTGGATCCCTGCCCCAACTCATCCATAGGTGCAGGTATAGGCTTCTCCATCCCAAACGATAACTAACTCTACACAACATTATGTTGGCTCTGTTATGACATACAGAAAATAATGATTAATGCATAGTTGAGGTGTTGCATCAAATACTAAATGCATTGTCACACTGCCATGGTTACGGCGCAATGGAGAACATACTATGCCATGCATGTGAAATCTGAGACTGATGTGGGTGCAGACACTGTGTATTTTGTTCCAATCATCAAATTTGAGATCGTTCTAAGCGTGATACTAGCACTGACCAAATTTATTGTGGATTATATATCATGCATATTCATGACTTCAATCTGGTGTCAATCACAACATTTGCTTCTCATTCATGTATCCAACAAACACTAAAAGCAGGCTTATTCTTGCCTGCAACAATCCCATACTGGAACAAGCGCCCCACCAATAATGGAGTATAAGTCCTGAATTGGACTCGAGAGTCGAGACCGGTCTCGAGTCCCTTTTTTGTAGAACTCGGACACAATTCCTGAGTCCTTGGTATCCGAGTCCAGCAAATATTGGCTTATTTTGTATGCAGTAATTAAATACTAAAATGTAGTCATCCAATCCAATCTTCAATAGTTTAGAAACAATGTCATAAACTCAATATACAAAGGGTGAAATACCCTTCACTTTCGATTTCCCCCTTCAAAATTGTTCTCAAGCGTGAAAAATGTTGAAAATGTCATTGTTTAACTGCCAAAAACACTGAACGAGCACAGGTTTTGGCCATCATTTTGGTTTTTCACCCTCGAGAAATTAACCCAGTGATCATACTGTAAATGATTTTCACTATTTGTGTTGTACACGTATGTAAATACATTGTTAAGGTGAGTTTTTTTAATGAACAATCTTCTTACTCACATTTGAACTACAAAAGTAGTGTTTATAAACACAATTACATAAAGATAACCAAAGAACAAACTGTAAGTGTTTTTTCTCAATAAAAATGCATTTTCTGTATTGTAGATGCCAAAAAAGTAATTTATTGGATTTTTTTAATTATGACATCCTGACATCACAACAACAGCAAAAAAATGAACAGATGTGTTTGAAAGGAAATTTTAGTGCGATTTTTAACTCGCCGCTAGGGAACCTATAAATAATGTAAAGTGATAATATCATAATAATCATATGCAATCCAAGCCCAAGGCTGTTTGTACAGACGTAAATGGTCTTTTGTTGATACCATTTCTTACAAAAGAGGATATTTCCATTGGCTTCCAAGAGCAGCTCTCTTTAGTGAAATTAGGGATGAAACTTTCAGTCGGACAAAAGAAATAGGAGATATGGTACAGGAAGGTTTGCTGTACAGCATATCGTTCATTTTATCAAGTTCATCATTTCTCAATCTATCTACCTCTGATCACTTTTTGAACCTCTAAAATCAATTCAATATCCTTAAATGATCGGGCAGCTATTTCGGGAATAGCTGCCCGATAGCTGCTTAGTCTTCAACCTCTATGAAGTTTGCACTGAAACCGGAAGAAGCTGCACATAACACAGCCGATACGCCTATGATGACATGGTAGGTGTTGTTACTGGTACTTATACCGAACATTTTATGGGCGGCCAATGGGGTTAAATATAGTCTAAAATCGGGGTAAAGCGATAAATTATAATTTTGTAATGAATACTTATTTGCAATATGAATGTTTCAGGGTCAGAAATTCGACGCGAATCCGCGAATCCATTCGCGCAAAGATTCGCGTACATTATCACTGACGGGAATCCATTTGGATTCGCGTAAAAATCATGCAAAGTTGTGGCCTATTTCGTTGTGTTACAGGTCTTCTTTACCAACCTTCATTTTGCTCCGAAAAATCACTAAAATCCGGCCCGATTATTTCCTGTTTATGTATTTATATGCGTTAAAATTCAGCTTGTTTTCCAAACAAAATAAACTACGAAATAAAACCATGTCGATGGAGGTTTACGTTCCAATCAGACCGGCCTACAAGCTTGATTTAACATTTGTTTTTCCGACATCCGGGCGTCGTACAATTTGATAAACAAATTTACATAATAAATAAAACGTCATGCGCAATGAACGTCTGTGATTGGATATAATTTGCGGAAGGTGAAATCACGCACGAGGCAATTAATTTCCGCACGTGGGTACCATCTACCCTAAAATTAATATTTCCCATAGTTCAATCAAATAAAACAATTATTGGAATGTTTCTACCGTTTTTGGTTTCAATTATTAAAGAAAAGGATAACAATATTAACGGAGATATGGAAAATAAATTATTAAAAATGTTGATGCTCAAACAAATATAATTTGAACACAATTTTGGGACAGTAATGCACCGCGCGCGGGACCGGGGGTATGGGGGTTGATGGTAAACATCTTGTTTTTTTTCACACGCTTTGACAGCTACGTAAATATAAATACAGGGCCAATGATTGATTGACATAAAATAAGAGTAGATTCTCGCAAGATGCATTTTGCGAGAATCCATTTGCGAGAATCCAGATTCTCGCAAAATTCCCCTGCGAGAATCCAAATGGATTCTCGCACTTGGTCGCGAATTTCTGACCCTGATGTTTACTAGCAATATGAATAATTAATTAATTAATTAGCAATATGAATTATAATTAGCATGAATATAAAGGATCCAGATTGAACTGAAATGGACCAGGTTGAACCGAGATGATCCAAGAGGATCCCAAATTAATCATGAATATTCATATTACTATAGGTAAATTAATAATTGAACGAACAACGCGAACGCAGTACAAAGATGATCGCGCCCGAAATTATCACGCGAATGGTTGTGCACGCTTCACGCAATGTACGCGATACGCTGCTTTTTAAAGCCTTAGTTGTGTTCGTTCAATTATTAATTTACCTATAATTAATATTCATTACAAAAAAGTTATCATTTATAAATCTCTTACAAATTACAAGTATATATTCAATATATTTAACCCCATTGGCCGCCCATACAATGTTCGGTATAAGTACCAGTAACAACGCCTACCTGATGACACAGACGGCTGTATGCAGCCATAAGGACGTCCAATGCATCTGTCAATCACAAGTTCATTCTATTGTCTGACGATACTAACTGTTTACCGTGCATCGGTGCGTTTTCAATCACTTGGTGATCTATTGTACATGAAGATGTAAACACAGGCCGCCAATCGATTGATCACAGCAAGACTTGATTGCTACGCTGGTTCCCTTACTGCACCCCAATCCTCGCGCCAACTTAGACTATCTCCGCCAGTCCCCCAACGTCGGCCTCATTATCTTTTGTGCGCATGCGTTAGCTTTGCGTCCGTGCGCCATGTTAGGAGACTGATGGATTCAGCTAGCGCCAACTCGTCTTGTGTGGAGCCTATTGTCGGAGGGAACCAGCATAGCATACAATGTAATGTACATGATGTAGTGACGCGAAGTGGCTCATGCGGGCTGGCTCATGCTATGATATGCTATGATATTTGATCGATCAACTACATGTATAAGTGATTGAAAACGCACTGATGCACGGTAAAACAGTTTGTATCTTTCTTTCTTTCTTTCTCCCTGTAAAGTGCAGACTTCATGTAAACGAAGAATGACGCACTGCGTGGTGTGTGCATGCGTCGTCGCATCGACGACTAGATGCAAAAGGTGCAAAATTTGTACAATGTGCAAGTAAAAACTGGTAGAAGCTGGAGCTACTTAAGTGGTTTCCTCAATGCAGACTTGAAGGCATCAAGGGATGGGTATGCAGCTGGATCTTTAGGGAGGATATTCCAATCCCTGATGGTGTGAGGGAAGAACGAGCTGGTGTAGACTGAAGAGAGGGTGTGGGGAATGAAAAACCGAGAGTTGTGACCTCTGGTGGAAGATGAGAGGGGAGTGAGATGCTGCTTCCAATCAATGTCGACCAAGTCGTAACGAATCTTGTACATCATTACAAGCCGGCTCTGGAGTCGTCTGTCTTGGAGACTGGGCCATTTGAGGGTGTTTAGCATGTCAGAAACTGAACTGGTTTGACGGTAGTCACCAGTCACAAACCGTGCTGCTCCTCTCTGTACCTTCTCTATCTTCTGTATGTTTCTCTTGGTGTGTGGATCCCATACTGAGGAGGCAAACACGACAGACGGCCTGATGAACGTGGTGTAGGCAACTTCCTTCACTTTCGGGCCGCAGTGGCTAAGGTTGCGTGACAGGAAGGCTCTTGTACCATTGGCTTTTTTGGTGATGGCATCAACGTGGGAGTTGAAGTTGAGTTTGCTGTCCAAGTGAACACCAAGGTATTTGGCGGACGTGACCACATCTAAGACTTGTCCATGCACAGTGTAATCAGATGTTATAGGATTCCTCTTGTTAGTGATGTGAATGACCTGGCATTTGCTGGCGTTGAACTTCATGAGCCATTTCCTTTCCCAGACTTGGAGGGCGTCAAGATCTTCTTGGAGTTTACTGCAATCAGCAGTGGAGGAGATCTGGCGGTATAGGACACTGTCGTCAGCAAATAATCTGGTAGTGGAAGATTTGACACATTGGGGTAAGTCATTAATGTAGATCAGGAACAGTAAAGGTCCTAAGACACTGCCTTGCGGAACTCCAGATGTCACTGAAGATTGGGAGCTTTTTTGTCCGTCAACGAGCACTACTTGAGATCTGGAGTGTAGGAAGTCACTGATCCATTGGTAGGTGTTACCATGTATGCCATAGTGATCGACTTTCAGCAAGAGGTGGCGGTGAGATACCTTGTCGAACGCTTTCTCGTAGTCTAGAAGGATAACATCGGTTTGTGATTTGTTGTCAATTCCTTTGGCCAGGTCTTCTAAAGTGACTATCAGTTGGGTATCACATGAGCGGCGTTTTCTAAAGCCATGCTGGGCGTCTGAGAGGATGTGATGATCCGTTAGGTGACGAATGATGGCGCAGTGAATAATGTGTTCACATAATTTGCACAGCACTGATGTTAAAGAAATAGGGCGGTAATTTCAGACAATAGAAAGAACTTGTGATTGACAGATGCATTGGACGTCCTTATCATTATGGCTGCATACATGATACAGCCGTCTGTCCTGATGACATATGATACGTCTACGATAATAATATACTGAATAAACGCTAACGTCGTTGTAGCAACATGATCATCCAAGCGGCACAGTTCTTTCCCATTGAAAAGCTCTGTGGTGATAGGTTGTATAGTCACTTCAAATTTTGCCATTTTTGGTTTGACTTTTTTTTCTAAAATTCTAATCTAAATTAAATTTTAAATGAAAATGCAATGAAATTGCATACCGATGTAGTCAATAGACGTCTACTATTAGGATATACATGTTGCTTAATCAACCAGGAACGCCTCAAATATTGTCCATACGACAGACACCTTCGTAAAGCTGACATTTCAAAGCTTTTTTAGCAATAAAATGTGTCTAATTTGGACCAAATGCGTAGTGTCGTACATTTAGTGGTATTCACAGCTTGTAACCCAATTTACATTGGCCACCTAAGTTACTAAAAATGATTGCGTAATAACAATTTCATTTCTAAGCGAGTAAAACATATATTGAGATTATTATCTATTACAATTGAAGAAATTGGCTATTTAATACTAAAATTCAAGATAATTTTCTCAATTGGTTTAATATTTTTCAATTTTCATCTTCAAACAAAAATATTTTAACAACTTGAAGGGCATTACATGTGCCAGAACTTTCTCGGTTCCTGATTGCAAGCACAGAACAGAGTCTACGTGCTGGTGGTTTTAATTTACTGACTGAAGTGAATGGTTACGGTACAGCAACTCCTTAACACAAAATAAAACACGGAAGCTGTGAAGTAATTCTTTTCTCGAAATGGCCGAGGATAAGGTAATGTATGATCATAGTGATTGGTTTTTATTGGGATTCAATCAGTGCGATATAATTATAATAATTACATAAAAAATCAACGACCGAAGAAACACACACACTCAACAACAGACAAAGGTGCAGAATTCTCACCCCACTCCACTGCCATAGGAAATGCTACCTACAAAAAGTACATACCTTATAGTTTTAGATTTTGAATCTATTAAGAATTTTCCCCCTAAACACTACACTACAGTGAATAAATGGGCAATCGTGTATTTTAGGGGGTTATAAATTGATCTGTCAATCTGATATGGAATAAACCGTAATTTAAATTATTAAAATTATCACGTCATGCATGCATGTGATCATGTAGTATACTTCATGAATTGAGTTGACGGTATAATTATAGTGTATACCATCTCCTTAATAGACTAGTACCTACAGTAGTCAAATTCATGAAGTATACGGTTTATTCCGTCAATCAATTTAATCCCCTAAAAACAGGATTGCCAATAAATGCTGGTCATTATACTTTATTATAGAAAGGAAGAAGAGTCTATTCGTACAATTGTTGTACGAATTAGCGCGGTATCGCTGTAATTCGCACAACTGTTGTACGAATAAGAGAGGCATCGCTGTAATTCGTACAACCGTTGTACGAATCGCTTATTCATACAATTTCTTGCATTGATGAAAAAGAAGAAAAACATTATTGATTGGAAATGAAGAGGTGGCTTTGCGATAAAATGTTGGTCAAAAGTATACACCAGATTGCACCAACTGAGTTCGAAAAATCTACTTCAGAGCCCCCCCCCCCCCAGATCAGACGCCCCCTGTTCGAGCTTTTGGGTGGGGGGGGGGGGGCACAATCCCGTCAGACGCCCCCTGCCTGTTCAAGCTTTTAAACCATCTATCTATACTTAATTGATGCTGGATGTCAAAGGTTATAGTTACTCGAACCTCATTGGTCCAGAGTCGTTGTGCGAATTACAGAAATCTTTGTGCAATTCGTACAACGGTTGTATGAATAGCCATTTCCTTATAGAAAAGCTAGCCTAGCCCATGTAACCTGTCTACTATAATCAAAACAAAGAATTATCGATCAAAACATTTATTCCAGTCACGCCAGCGTTCATCCGAATTCTGAACGCAGTGTGATGAGCCCTTGACAACCATGCCACAACGCGTTCGGGCGGGCGTAGGCCTACTTACATAATTGTCCAATCACGCAGCGTGGGGTCTTGTTGATTAGGGCCGCGATTGGTCAATTACCTTTTGTTTACAAGAACGTCACACCTTCCGGTTTTACTGCGCCCTTGCCGTCGCGATTGACGCGCTCACGCACAGTATGCCCCAGACGCTGGGACACTGAGAAATCGTATACGATTTGATCGAGAATTCTTTGTTTTGATTATAATGTTGTACATTTTCTGTTAAAATTAATGAACTAAACGTTTAAACTGTTTTAAAAAAAGCATTTAAACGTATTTTCCTGCCCGTGTAACAGTTATTTTCATTGATTTCATTGTGTTCTTCACATTTCGTTAGTCGCCATTTGTATTTATTTTTATTCTTAGTCTAAATCCTCGGTCACTCGTTTAACGATATCGATATAATGCATGTATGATAGGCTGACGTTGATTTCTACCAGGTTTTTAAACACCCTATGAGCGTCTAAACGTTTAGAACTTACAACATTACTGTCTACGAGGGGTATCAAAAAGTTTTAGAAATCACCCAGAAGTGAAGGAGCCAGAAACTTCATTTTGATATGTGATCCTTAAGACATCTTTACAAAGTCACTGTGCAAAGTGACACATTTCTCCCACTATTTATTATTACCTGTCCACAGTCTCCACAGACCGCCATTGTAGAGATCCTCAGATTGACCGCCATTGATTGATCCTCAGATTGCCTCAGATTACGTTATTCACCAAAACAGCAATAAATATATAGTTAAAAGTATTGACAGAAAGGGGTCAATCTGAGGATCAATCAATGGCGGTCAATCTGAGGATCTCTACAATGGCGGTCTGTGGACAAGTAATAAATAATGGGAAAAATGTGTGACTTTGCACAGTGACTTTGTAAAGATGTCTGAAGGATCACATATCAAAATTAAGTTTCCGGCTCACTTCTGGGTGATTTCTAAAACTTTTTGATACCCCCTCGTATGTCTGTTGATTGAATATTATCATGTTATTTTTATTGATAATATTGAATGCTTTTATTTTAATTTTATAAAACGGAACATACTATATGTTCAGTTGATTTTTTTTTAAAGTGGCATTACGTTAGATGTATGTGTGCCCACATGGGTAAATTATAGAACTTTGCACAATTCCATAGGAACCAACTCAAGTTCTCAACAGTTACAGACTCGACTTCCCATGTGATCAACTCAACGGATAATTGAATGCAAACAATGCGCTTCAAATTAAGAAATGAAAAGAAATGAAAAGGGCAAGCCGATTTAAGGCGATTTGAAAGGGGCACCAAGGCAATCATGTACTTTTGAATGGAATAAAAGTAGCCAGAAATGGAGGGCATCTAGGCAACTAGGTAGGGCATCGAAGGCAATTGCCTTTGATGCCTTCGATTAATTTGAGGCCTGAGTGTGGTTGTGAATAGATTGCAGTCATCAAAAAAAGTAACTATATACAGGTAAGAAATGGGCTTTTAACTCTAAAAATATATATCCTACCTGAATCAAATGATAAAGTTATTGAGAAATTTATCTTCTTTAAATTAATATGAGATATTGTACGCTAGGATTTGGTGATTATTGAGGAAGTGACACTCCAAAATATAAGGTGAAGTCCGATTTTTCTTTTTCACATTTTTCTTTTCTACACTAATAACAGCTACCAGTACATTATCGATTACCGTCAGTGCAATTGAGGATGCATGCGCAGGTGGGATAGTTGGATCAATACGCCACACACACGCTACCTGTCAGTGTCAAACTCTCCCCCCGTGTTGAGAAGTAAAATGTGAAAATGAAATTGTGACTTTACCTTACATTTTGGATTGTCACTTCAATATTCAACCGATCCTAGCGTGCAATATCTCATATTAAAGAAGATAAATTTCTCAACAACTTCATCAATTAATATTTTTAAGTAGGATATATATTTTTAGAACTAAATGCCCATTTATTACCTGTATAGTTACTTTTTGTGATGACTGTAGTGCCAAACGTGTGCTATGGGTGGGTGTGGGTGAGCATTTCAAAGGGCAGAGGTTGAATGTGGGGGAAAACCAGGTTGGAAATACCTCGTACATGTATCTCTAATCAAAACAAATAATTGTTGATCATCATATAGCATCACGCTTCTACCAGGGTCTCATGCGCCTGGTGCGTATCGCAACGGTTGTGCGCCTGTTGTTTTGGAATGCAGTGCTTTGCAAGACCGCGTTCAACCTTTGGATGAACGCGAGCGCTCGGATCATGACGCTATGATCAACGATTATTTCATTTGATTGTAGTATTGGTAAGGTTCAGTCCAGACATGTTTTGGAGTGAGTATGGCGTGGGCTTTGCAAGCCCTGTTCCGCGGTCGTCATAGATAGATAGAGTTGGGAAAAGGATACTGACTAAAGTCACTAGTGAAAAGGTGATATATCAGTATTTCATTACGGCGAGGGACTTATAAATGTTGAAAACTAACGCAAAATTCGCCACTCCGAACAAGTTTGTCTTTAGGTTGGAATGTAATTTATTGTTAATTATAGGCCTATGTTTTGGAACTAGTTTAGGACACAATGACCAATCATAAACTCAGATGAGATGAGCATCATTATTTGTGTGCCCCCTCGACTCCCCACGGTGTTTTTTCAGCACATGACTTGCTTTGAATTCAGGCTAAATAATGAACATTCTACTCATGACATCAGAGGTGTTTTAAGAAAATATACATGTATGTACTATGCTATAATATTTCGTTATCTTGATAATTCCATCTACATTTTTATTTGAATTTATTGTTTATAATTCTTCTGATTAATTTTATTTCACTTGACTTTAAAAACAGTGTGTTTGGTACTTACACAATAAAATAAGAACCTGTTTTAAACAGTTACATTCCAAATGTGTTGTATACAACAAATTTACAAGCACAACAATGAAATACAGTTGGTAGAATTTCATCACACTTCAAGGATTCGAGTAAATTAATTCAGTAAATATATTCTCACCGTGTGAAAAACTGAAAAATGTACAAACTAATTCAATATGTAAAACTGAAAAGTGCACAAAATTCCATCTTTGTGAGAATTGGCTAGTAATTAGCCAGATTTGTGATGAAATTCTAACTCTGACATAAACATTTGAAAGAAACATTTAAAAGAAACATTTGAAAAAGATGTCCCTGCACTCCTCCCCTCAACAACACACAGGTGGAAACACTGAAAAGTCAAGGCAATGCGGCACTGCAGGCTGGCAACAGTCAAGAGGCAGTGGATCTTTACACAGAGGCAATAGGAATAGATCAAGAGAACCATGTGTTATACAGCAATCGTTCGGCGGCCTACTGTAAGCTGACTATGTATAGTGAAGCCTATGACGATGCAGTCTCTGCAATTGACATCAATCCAGACTGGGCAAAGGTGAGTTGAATGTGGCGTGAGTGTTGCATGACATTTTGTTGGAAAATTCCATAAAGAAAAACATTTTAGTTTTTCCATATTGCATTGACTTTCTTTTGATAAGCAAAACTGGTTCTATATCAAACACAACCTAGTGAAGAAGGAAAAAAAAGTGGAAAAACAAAGTTTTCTTTATAAATTTTCCAACAAAAACAAATCATACAAAGTATCCTGAAGTCCGGCTGAAAACTATTTCTTGTAGGTTGTGCACTATTTTGCAATTTAAAAGAAGGTGAATGTTTGTGTTACGAAGAAGTGAACTTGTGGCGTCAGTTTGTTTTAATAATAGTGATCCACTGAAGATCAAATTGATAGTGCCAAATTACTTTAATCAGGTGTTAACAAGTGTCATTGTCAACAAGTTCAGTTTGCTAACAATGACAAGTTTTGGTTAAAATGTTGAAGATTATTCTTTTGATTAATCTGCTAAATATTCATGAACTATGCTACATTGGTCCATTGGACTCACTGCTAGAACCTCATCCTTGTAGTTACAGTGAGGTGAAAAGGAACAAATATTACTGGTTTAATCAGAGGAGGAAAATAGAACTGTATTTGTTATTTTCTTTATTTACAGACTGTGGGTATGTCATGATACCAAAGTGTGAAAGTTAATCAACCAAGAAATATAAGTTACCTCGTAAAAACCTTACTAACCATGAAAAACCATGTACTTGTATTATGTCATTATGCAATTCCATGTCATTGAGTAGAAAAGTGAAGCTAAAGCTTGATTCCAAGCAGCCAACATCTTGCCAGAAATAAGTATAATTACATGTACTAATGAGAACAGCTTATCTGATAGCAGCATTATAATGTGTTCTTCTATTATTTTTAATTTTTAATTTTTAATTTTTATGTTTTAAATTTTTTATTTTTTTATTTTTAATTTTTAATTTTTAAATTTGAATTTTTAATTGATGGATTTTATCTTTGTGCGGCGCATTGTGTTTCCTTGCGGTTTGAAATGCGTCTTTTAAATGCCTGTTTATTATTATTATTATTATTATCTCTTCAGGGTTATTCGCGTAAAGGTGCTGCCTTGGCATTCATGAATAGGTATGAGGAAGCCAAAGCCTGTTATGATGAAGGTCTCAAGTATGATCCAAACAATAAGCAGATATTGAATGGTATTGCAGACTGTAAACGACATCTCACAGGTAGGTCAAGTGGAGAATTACTATTTGTATTAAGGACTTGCTCCCTCTAAAACTAGGAAGATATTCCTATAGACTCTTCCCCCGAAAATGACCAGAATGGATGGCATTACTCTTTGAATAAATTCATTTGAATGACAGGGCTCCATTATCTGGTCCTTCAAAATCTCCAAAAAGCGATGGATTTGGCTTGGACCATGGTTTGAAACTGAGTACTTAAGCCATTCAAGTGCATGGCAGTAGACCATCTTGGTGAAGGAAGACCTCTGACTGGCTAGTCATTGTGAAAATCTCAGGAAAGCTGACATTATTATTTAAAATCTAGGGTCTCACCATAATGGTTTAAACTTTCACTGACATTATTCAGACATACAATTATTGTGCATCTGTCTAGATTTTTATGTGACCCATCACATCGTAACAAACCAGCTGTCGCAAGATATGAACATTTAGATTTTAAAAAACATGACACCTTATTTGTCAAAATCAAACATGGAACACAGGGTTTTAGGCAACTCAGAAGATTGAAAATTCTTTTTATTTTCTTTATTTTTTCCTCAACTTGTTTTGTTATCTGCAGATGAGTCTTGCCGTCAATTATGATGTGATGGGTCACATATGCCTGTCTTATTTTTATACCTGAATGTATAATCATCATTGAGCATATGAATTTTAAATACAATTGTTTCCATTTTAGGTCCAGCTGGCAGTCAGCCTATGATGGGTAATCCAATGAGTGGAAACCCCTTCATGGGGCCTAATGTAATGGAGAGACTAGAGAAAGATTCTCGCACCAGAGAATGGCTTAAAGATCCAACATATAAAACTCTGGTGAAGGACCTTCAGGCAAACCCAAGCAAACTTATGTCGTAAGTATATGGAGAGGCTTGTATAGGGAGAGGCTATTGTATGGAGAGAATTTATGTAGTCTTTACTTCAGGGAGATGTTCAAACATGAGTGCAACAATAAAGGCTGGTAAAATTTGAGGAATCTTAGCCATTTGATCAGAACTATTACATTGTTTCAGTTTCAGTAATCTCACTTTATAGGAAGTATACACTTCAAGTGAAATGACCTCTCCAAGTAATCAGCATCAGAATTAAAGAATCATTTCCAGGTATATTGATTTCTAAAGCTACACACTGTTTCCACTCATGAATGTAAGTGGGGGTGGGGTTGACATCCATGTATTTAGACATATTTGCAACAATTTTACTTTTGCACATGTGCCAACATTATCTTAAATACCAGTTTATTATGTATAGGGTCAGAATTTCAAGGAGAATCCGAGAATCCAATCTCGCAAAGATTCCCGCTGGTAAAGGTGCGATAATCCAAGTTGATTCACGTAGAGATATTCTGTCTACACATAATTTAAATGGAGGAGAATCCATAGATTATCGCAAAAATTCCTGTGCATTAATCTAAATGGATTCTCGCAACCTTTGACGAAATTCTGACCCTGATGTATGACATATTGTTAGAGATACTTACTGAGTGAGTAAACTAAGTAAATCGGTGTCTGAAATACTGTGTTTGTCTCTTATATGAAGAGCTTTTTTGCAAAAGGGCCTAATTAGTGAATTTGCATTGACAAGTCCATGGAATTAATCAATTTATTGTATGGCTGTGTTCATTACTGTTTCTATGACTTGGATTAGTGCATCCATGCATGCCAATTGAGGCACCAACAATAGAAGCACATTCCACATAATTAATTATAGCCATCCATTCAAAAATGCAAAATGAGTAACATGCAGAAGTGGATGTAAGCCCTTATGCAAAACAGCTCTTCATAGTCATACTCATAATATGCTATAGGTAATTGTAATGGTATTTTCTGTATATTTTCTAATTGCAGGAATATACAAGATCAGCGTGTGATGACCACTCTAGGTGTTTTGATGGGATTCGATATCAATGTACAGAGCGCTTCTGATGGACCTCCTTCAACACAAAATGACAAAGTCCCCTCCAACCCTCCCACACAAAATGGTGATAGTAGCGAGGGGCAGTCCAAGCCTCAATCTAACAAAAAGGCAAAGACAGAACAAGCAGATGCTAAAGAAACTGAGGTATACACATCTATAACTCAATATACTCATACTCACAGATCAACCTACATACAAACATGTTGGGAAATACTAATATTCAATTTGATGGGTGTGATTGCTGTGCTGTGGTGTGCCTGGGGATTAACAAAATGTTAATTTTGGTTTTAAAATGTTAATCATGGTGTTAGAGCAGAATTTAGAGTGTTTTATGTAATCAATTCTAATTGGAGGTTTAGGCTTGATGTTTATGAGTGCTTTACATAACAACATACAATTTAAAATAAAACTTCTCACAAAAAGTATCGAAACACCTTACACATGATTCCATAATTAACGGTCCGAAAGGGTATGAATTAATCAAAGCCAATGATCCAGTGCATCATTTTGTTCTGCGTATTTTGACACCTCGATTGTTGAGATACGATGTTGCGGATGACAATCATCCCTATGATCTTAAAATGTGCATGTTGGTCCTGTTCACATTATAACAACGAGCATACATGCTTTCATGTGACTTAAGATATATTGAGTAAAGAATATTTAAAAAAAATTAAAACATAATAAAAAGGAATTTCCACCTAATATTACACATAAAATCTGAATGCATTGACCAATTGTATCAAGGGAGGTGTAATTTTAAAGCTTACAAAATGCACATTTGCATGGAAATAAATCTCAATTTTCATTTTGAACAACAAAAGTTTTGATGTGACTGGGCACAAATATTTTGATTTGACCATGTCAATTTTAACCTGTGTCCCACTAAAAGATACACCATGAAAGGCATTTAACATAAAACATACTTGATTGTGACAGTGAAACTACTTACAAAGTTACAATACATATTTAAACAGAAACATCTTACATTAATAAGTATAGGAGTTAGGAGTGAGTAAAAACAAAGTGACATACATGTATAGTCTATTTGGCTATCACAGGACAGTGACATAACTACGTATTCTACTAATTGCAGCACATAACGCGCGCGCCTACTTGAGGTGCTGGTGTATACACACGAGCGTTGAAAGGTGAAAGATACATACGCGTGCATAAAAGCTGCGTCTGTTAAGTTACGTCACTGTCCAGAGGAAGCCAAATAGAGTATAGCAACATAATTTTTCATTGTTTTACTTGTCTTTTTTTTAACTTGTTGATTAACATCTGTAACCATTTTGTTTAATGTTCAAAGTTACTCTGATGACAAATGAAATCATTTGTAATTCAATATTAGGTTATTAACATTTATGTGGTGATGGGTATATATGCTTTGTTGTCACTAAATCTTCAGTATCTGGTACTGGGTGTTCTATATTCCCCTGCAGCCCTTCAGTAGAGTATAGTTTATTTCCCTTCCTCTGGACAGTAACTTTACACTTTACATGTGCAACCTTTACGCACACGTTTATGTGTCTTTCTACCTGTGTATAAGTGTGCGCACAAAAGCACATTTATGTGTTGAAGTCTGGGAATGACACAGTGACGTCAATATCTTGTGAAAGTGAAATAGACTATACATGTGTGGTGGTATGGGATAACCCGTCGGAAGTCGCTAGTGTTAATATTGAGATATCAGGGTCATACCAAAATATTCCTAACAAATGAATTCCAAGTCAATTTTCTAACTTTGGTCCCAAGATAGAGATTATACCTTGACCTTTAGTCTCCAGGAGTTTTTTATGCAAAATTTCAGATGTGAAGTTTATTTTAGTACTTTTCTGAACCTTGTTTATCAAATTTTATGTGTAAAATGCTATGTTTACGTAAAATGACATTGTTACCATGGTAACCACTTGTGAATTCCGACAATGCATTGTAAAGATTTTGAAAGTGAAGAACTTACAATTGTTAATAATATCACAAAAAACTAGGTTCATATCAAAAGTCCTTTTCATATGACAAGCTATTCTGTGTGATATAACAACGTAGTTTTATTATTATTAGAGCATTTAAAAGATTTTGTATTTGAGTGTTGCGTTTACACTTGCCGACTTTAAAATACTATAACTGTAGTTCTAGATGGAATTTCTAAAAAAATTAAACAGTCCTATACTCAGTAGAATATGAAGCTCTCTGCCAAAGAAAAAACCAAGTTGCTAGAAAATGACCATGTGAAGGGTTTTCTTATGCCACCACACATATATATAGATGAGGAGATATCTGACATAGACAAAGAGCACAAAATAACATTTAACAGTGTTGTAGTCAATTGCTGTTTTCTGTAGCTAATCAAAGACCAGTCCCTATCTATTAACCCTTACAGCCCCAGATCCCATGAAATCCCATTTCCCAGCATCCTGGTTCCACCTGGCGCTGAGGTTTTTGTCTGAAATAATGGCTGTAAGCTATATAGCTGGGCGAATACACTCGCCCAGCACAGCTTCCCCCGTGGCGCAGTTGGTAGAGTGTCCGCCCGCCAACCGAGAGGTCGTGGGTTCAAACCCCGGGGCGTGGCACCTCTTGTTGTGTGTGCTTTTTTCGCTTGAAAAAATTTCCGTTGCAAAATCCACCGGGTGGGTTAGGGTTATTGAACGATTTTTTTTCTTCTTTTTACTTTTCACTTTTTTTCTCTAATTTTACCCTGATTAACCCTTACAGCCCCAGATCCCATGAAATCCCATTTCCCAGCATCCTGGTTCCACCTGGCGCTGAGGTTTTTGTCTGAAATAATGGCTGTAAGCTATATAGCTGGGCGAATACACTCGCCCAGCACAGCTTCCCCCGTGGCGCAGTTGGTAGAGTGTCCGCCCGCCAACCGAGAGGTCGTGGGTTCAAACCCCGGGGCGTGGCACCTCTTGTTGTGTGTGCTTTTTTCGCTTGAAAAAATTTCCGTTGCAAAATCCACCGGGTGGGTTAGGGTTATACTAACTAAATCCTTGTTAAGGTGACGAAAAAACCAAAACCTGTTGTATAGGCAAACGGACCTCTCAGTTGGGCGTTTTTTTTTAAAGGAATTTTTGGTGACTTTTTCGCAATTTTCAAAACATTTTTAAAAAATCAAAACATTTAAAAAATGTAAAGACAACTCAAAACATTTCATTTTTCTTTTGAAGCAAAATATCCTCAAAATGTTTCTTTAAACAAAATAATTTAAAAAAATTGAAGGGGAAAAATGGGTCGGTTGGGTCCGTACAACAGGGTTGTTGTTTTTTCATCGCCTAAGGTTCACCTTTCCCCCTATTTTAAGAATGCATTCACACAGATGATTACAACTTGTATACATGAGTGGCCCGGGGTGATTCTGTTATTTTATTTTACAATGCATGCACACTTAGCCATAAGCTTATTTTAAGAAAATGGATTTGGGTTTAAATTTTGTCAAATTGCATCTAGGCCTTGTTATTAGAAGGCCTAATCTTCTAGCCAGGAAAGTGGGAAAAGTGACTCTGATATCCTATTTGTAACATTTTGCTCCAGATATGTACACATTGTTGAGCCAATCAACACAAAATAGTGCTACATGTACCCTGACAAACTGTAATGGTGGTTTTGTGAAAAATTTCAATGTGTTGCATAGATACTAAAGATTAAGAAACTAAACCAGTATCTTCAAAACTTGGTTCTGAGCACCTGACATTTGTGTTATATTTTGAGAAAGTGTAGGGAACATGCCTCTAAATAACATTCTACTAACCTTTCCTGTTATTGTCATGTATGGTATTACATCCCTTGTCCATATTTTCCCAGCTTTCAACATATACTAGGACAAGCAGGGTCTGAATTCGAGAGGGATCCTAGAATCCATTCTCGCAAAGATTCTCCCTGGTAAAGTTGCGAGAATCCATGTTGATTCTCGTAGATAATCTGTCTAACACACTATTTGAATGAAGGAGAATCCATAGATTCTTGCCAAAATCCTTTACAAGAATCTAAATGTATTCTCGCAACCTTTGACGAACTTTTGTCCATGGACAAGGTAGAAACAGGCGACACTTTTAATCCACAGATTGTCTTGTTTATCTCTATAGTACAATGTATATTTCAACAACAAAAACTCATCGCTCATTGCTCACCCTCTAGTTTGCAAATGGGTATGAAACTAGCCTCGCCAACATTTGAAATTTACTATAATTGCTCACTTCTGGTTCACATGGGTTTGAGACTAGCCTCCCCAGTGCTTGGGGTTTACTATCGATTGCTTCAGGTTTGCAAATGGGTATGAAACTATAGTTGATTCACAGACTTTGGCCGGTATGCCAATTTAGTATAGGTAATATATTCTAATTGCGGGGGAGGAAGTGATTTAAATCTTAATCTGATCATTCGCACATATGGTTCTATGCTTCCATGTGTCTTGAATCATATCGTAGTATGTAGTTCATATCCAGAATAGTAACAAAGTTTTCTTGTGCCATTCTACAAATTGATTTTCATTCTAATATAATCCTCATCTATACAAGAAGGATTAAAACTCTTAAGAAGAAATGATGATCAATATGTGTAACTCCTTAAGATGGCACGTTTGAATAGCGCGCTATTTGCTTGGGTAGTTTAAATGCATGCATAGACGCATGACATTTTAGGATGTGTTGCTTCAACGCTTTGAAGTCCATCATATCACAGCGAAACCAATAGCAACTAAACGATGCCGATCTGTCGTGATTGGTCCATTGTGGTTCCTCTAACGTTAAATGGAATAGGTCCAAATCAATAACCGATCAGCCAATGTTTATGAATCTACCATAGCCTTGCTATTATTTGCAATTTGCTATTATCGCTCTCTTCTAGTTCGTAAATGGGTATGAGACTCAAACTGCTTTTCACATCCCTTTCCTATTAACATAGTTGTTTACACCATATATATTCTATTTCATTTGTCATAATTGCAGGCAATCCAATTGAAGAATGAAGGCAATGCAGCCTACAAGAAGAAGGACTTTGATGTGGCCATAGATCTCTACACAAAAGCATATGAACTAGACGAAACCAATATTTCATTCCTAACCAACAGAGCAGGTAAAAACCAATCAAGCATAGTGACACAGTATAGGCATTAAAAATGATAATTTATCTAATGCTAATGATTCCAAGTACGTTTAATTTCTTTATAATATCCCACAAAAAAACCCACGTAAAACCCTCTACTTACATGGTCTATGTGGGATTAAGGTTGCATAAAGAGAATTAGTTTACAAAATTGAGCTTCATGTTTAAATATTGTCAAAACTTGAGATGTTATCAACCAAACATTTGTTGTCAGATGAACTTGAGACAGGACACAAAAAATACTCCTCTGAGCAAGTGTGTTGCGGTTGCAGACGCAAGACAGAATGCACGAAATGGTGCGGTGTGAACCCCGAGACAAAATGATGGCGGGAAAAAAGTGCCTCGTGACCGGAAGTAACCTCTGTCGGGGTTTAACGGGCAAGGCTCAATTTCCTGTCAACAACTTAGTTTTCCTTGCATTCACGGCAGAAAACTTTAATATGTAATATGATGGATTTGGATTACACAACCAATGTTGCAGTTTAGTAAAGTAAATTAAATTAAATGAAAAATTATTATTGAACAAGTAATTTCTTTTTTTTTTACTAGCCGCCCACTTTGAAAAAGGTGATTTGGATGCCTGCAGAAAAGACTGTGAACTGGCTGTTTCAGAAGGAAGAAAACAAAGGGCAGATTATAAAGTCATAGCAAAGTGAGTACCATTTACGTATAGTTCATAGCATCAGAGTGTTCCATGTTCATCTCAAGTTGCAGTGCGACATCTACGAATGATCTCATAATAATTTTGCTTACTTTAACTCAAATTGCAATGATGTTCACACTCATAGAATTGGCATTCAATGCAGAAATTTCGAAACATTTTCCCGGGAATCAAACATAATTTCTCAGAAACAAGACTAGATTCCCCTCCATTTCTTTGGTATTTATTAATTTGGAAAAGCAAAGTTTCCCACCAAATATCTAAATGTCCCGGAAATGAGATTCCACTATTCCACATTTTTGTCCAGGCCTGCTTAATCCTAGAATGCTTAATTCTAGAATATGCACAAATGTCACCTACTAAATTTAGGTGACAAAGAGAAAAGATGAAATCAAACATGAAAATAAAACCTTAAATCCAATGGCTTGAGATAGCACTATTAAGATGACATTTCTTTTCAGGATAAATTAAGTCATTTATTGTATGGGGCGACAAAAAAAACCCTGTTCTACGAGCCAACATCCCTCTCAGGAAGTGGTGTTTTTTTCACACACACACCCCCACACAAAATATATATATTCATATTGCAAATAAATTCAAAAAATTTGTAAAAAATAAAAATATGCTTAAACTATTATAAACAAATGGTTCAGTCGGGTACATGGAATAGGGTTTTTCCCTGCTGCCTTATATTCCTTTTTGTCGACGGTCATGCTTATGCACTTGTACAACTGGCCATGCATTGTGTACCTCAATTTCATAAATTTCGTATTATCTCATTTTCTTTTGCAGAGCTTTTGCCCGTTGGGGAACTTCGTATATGAAAGAAAAAGATTTTGTAAATGCAATTAAATACTTTGATAAATCGCTAACAGAACATAGACTTCCAGAAACCCGGCGAAAAAGACAAGAGGTAAGTTATTTAGAGAATAAAAAATGGACATTTTGTTTTGGTTGCCGGGCTATTGTGTGACAATGCGGACTATTGTGTGACAATGCGGACTATTGTGTGACAATGGATGGGTTTGTCCATCCTTTTCTTCGCGGTATGGTGCTTTGGAGCGCAGGTATTGACTCCACCAAACAGGCACGCAAGGCGCGACGGTTTGAAGTGAATACATAATGCTGAAAACACGCATTTGCGCTTGATGTCAGAATTGCCATCCATTAGGGCCTGGTATAAGGCTGTAAAACATTTGAAGCGTCCAATCAAATGCCATATTTTTGATGATTTACATATTAAACCACTCCCACTGCATTAAACAATTGATAATTATTTACAATTGCCCACTGGGATATGCCAAGACACCAAATTAGTTGGGGCTTAGAGAGAAAATGTTAAGGACAGCTTCCTGTCACAATCATTTTTTAAACCATGCATTCATGTAGTGGCTTTGTGATTGCAGCCCACTGTAAAATACATAGATCGGCCCACAGCCATGCAGGAGAGTGGCAACATTCACTTCCAGCAATAAAATAAAGAATCTATACATTCTTCGTCAATTGGGTTTAATTCAAATGAAAATCGATTTGAATCATTACATCCAGATTTACATGGTTTTGAGAAGAGACCTATGGTCTTGTACTACAGAGTTTGGTTTGAGACCAAGTGTTGATCATTTCTGTTCTGACTTCGCAATATTTATTTATAATTTTAGGATGTTGATTCTTCAATTCAATATTGATTTGACAAACTATTTGAGAAACAGATAACCAAATTATGCAGATTGTATTGAAAATTACTAAGTGCAAGTTAGTCTTGATTATTTGTTTTATTCAGTATAGGTTTTACCGTTTTGATATTTTGTCAAGTGAAGGAAGAGAGGTTGGTGGAATTATGAGCCACCATTTGGAGTTTCAGTCTCTAAGTCTTTGTTTCAGTTCTTGACCTGGCTGATATTGAGAGTTATTATGTAAATATGTATTTTAGAATATTTTGTCAAATGTGAGCGGTTTGATTTATTTCGTTTTTAGGCAGAGAAGGAAATGAAGGAAATTGAGAGGTTGTCATACATTGACCCAGAGAAAGCCGGAGAAGAAAAGGATCAAGGAAATGCATGCTTTAAGAAAGGTAGGGACATATTAAATTATTTTTGTTTGAAACCCTAACCTTCCTGAAACCTATGAATGTCCATGCGCTTCGATGACGTCATCAAACAAGCTGATATGTGTGTACAAAAATTGGCAGGTTAGTCGAGTAGTAATGGACGTTGCGCGGTGATCAGAGGGTCCAGGGGTCGAATCCTGGAGGTTTCGCAGCGATTATTTTGGTAACAAATTCATACTTTGTCCCCCTCCCACGGTTTTCACACAAAAACATAGCCTGGCTGGTTAGGGTTAATAAACAAATTCAAAGTCTCTCTTAATTACCTCTGCAACACAGTTAGTACTCTAACCTAAGTAAGTTCACAGATTTTTCACCCGGCACAGATAAAATATGTAGATAGACATCAGGTTTGTTTTGACGGTGAAACGGTAATACACCCAATAGTTTGGTATGTCATCGCCAACATATATTCTACAAGAACAATGTCTCAAAGACGTACATAATCACGTCAATTACTGATGATTATTGATTGACAAACTTAAGCTCTTTTTCAGAGATGCCAATCAGTTCCTCTCAAAATTCCAGTAAATGGTGGAACATTTCGGGAATAATACTTAATATTGTTATCAAGTTTTGATTAAAATTTCTCAAATCAGAATTTCCTAAAAAACTAGCATCTCCAATTAATTCCATAACACCACTAACTTTATTGACCTGAATACTAACATTTTCCCCCTTGCAGGTGATTTCCCCCAGGCCATCAAGCATTACTCAGAGGCTATCAAGCGTAATCCAGAAGATGCCAAAGTGTACAGTAATAGAGCTGCTTGCTACACCAAATTAACAGAGCTTGGTCTTGGATTAAAGGACTGTGACAAATGTATTGAACTGGACCCTGAATTTAGTAAGTCAAACTTTTAGACTCAATGACCCAATATTTGTATCTGGTACAGCAAATACTGTATACAAGTAGTATCCTTTCTAGAATCCTTGTGATCTGACAACAAAGTAATTTATATTTACCTAAATTGGAGCAAATCTTATTTTAGGTCACCTTTTTATGTTTTTTGTTTTCATGGTCATGGATTCACTGGAGATTACCCAACGATCCATGCTAGCAAACTTGTATTCAGGATTTCTTGCACATTTTTTAAAAGAACCATTCCAAAGATTTGTCATATGTTGTATCAAACCTGTTACAACACGCTCTACAGTAGCAGTACCTACTTCCATGCAAGCTTTGATTTAGTTATAATTCAAACATATTCTATTTTGTCAACAGTTAAAGGCTATTTACGAAAAGGTACTATACTCAAGGCAATGAAGGAGTTCGCCAAAGCCAGCGCAGCATTTGATAGAGCGTTGGAGCTGGATCCAAATAATTTGGTAAGGAATGTGAAAGTGTAATTATGAATTAATGAGACTTACTCTTATTATTTTGACATCTCTGTATATTCATTTAAAGATTCATCACTAAATGTTTTGTCTTGCTCTGAAATGTTCATTGTTCACCAAGGTACAAATATTTAGAGAACTCCTGAGGATTTCTACATACAAAAAAACAACATGGATTCTTGTCATTGAATATAAAAAATGAAACTAGTTGGAATTCAATTAGATTTTCTATAAACCTAAGAATAGCTTTGAGAAATCTTGCCGAAATTCTAACCCTGACCTTTTTTAAATTAATTGTGCAGGAAGCCAAACAGGGTGTGTCAGCATGTTTTAAATCCCAGAGATTACCAAGCTCTGACCCGGAGGAGATCAAGAAACAAGCCCTCAATAACCCTGAAATCCAAGAAATTATGACAGATCCAGCCATGCGAATGATCCTAGAACAAATGCAGGAAAATCCCGGGGCATTACAAGAGTAAGTATTCTCATCAAACAGGCAACATGAAGGCTAGAGGAGCAGAGTTGCCATCCAATATTGTTGTGTTGACTGAACCAATTCTGCAAGTTTTAAGAATCATATAATACTAGATGTGTTATAAAACAATTTTGGAACAACATGGGCACAAAAAGAGAAATAAAGTTGTTTTGTTTCCTCCACAACCTGGTCTTATCTTCAAACATTTTATTTATTTTTGTGTAACTCTGCATGAAGTGTATAAGATCAATTCTGACTAGATTTTAGTTCACAAATGTGATGCGATCTGTGAAAACCCGCCACATGGTGGGATTTTTCATATTGGAGATATTTATACCATAAAAACCCTGAAACTGTGCTGATTACAGAACTGTTTCGATCATTCTTCTACGATCACTACAAAAAAATTGATTGATGATTGTGATGTCATAAAAAGCTACAAAATAAGAAATCATGAAAACAGGTCATAAGATACATAGTTCAATAGAAGAACATTATAAGGTTAATTAGAAAAGTGAAGGTGAAATTTCATAAAAGATGATGACACAAAGTATTCAAATTAATTTTCTAAAAAAATATTTAAATAAAATTGCATCACAAATTTCATATCTTTGCAAGATAAGGACTTAACATTGGATTTATCCTTCTGGCTCCGAGTGAAGTAAGAAAAGCAGAAAGCTATAATTTTATAGAAAAATGAGAATGACTTCGAGTGTGCCTATACAAATGTAATTTTTGGTTTTCCCTCTTTATCTTCACAGACACATGAGGAATCCACACATCGCAAATAAGATCCAGAAACTCTTGCAAGCAGGACTCATCTCGATTCGCTGATGAACGATGCACCTTATGGTGTTTGTTTAGTTATACACTGAGCCAAAAAAGAAACGTATAAAATGTTAACAGATCACCATAGGGGCAGTGCACATTTCTCTTGTGTCATTGAAGCAAACAATTGGTATTGACTGCCATTTGAAGCGATACATTGCAGTAATATTGTATCCAAATTTGGTACATTTTCATGCACAGAATATTATTTGGTGATCTGTTAAAATTGTATAAGTTTATTTTTTTATAAGTTTCTTTTTTGTCTCCGTGTACAATTAATCCAGAATGTAAAAAGAAAACCTAACTCAAGAAACTATATGGTGGACCTATTTTGTTGCTGTTCACGAGTCATTGCTATTCAATGTCAAACAGATTTGTACAAAAAGTGAAAATCCTTCAATCAAAATATTTAGTATGTATGTAAATTAAAGAATATAACATTCTTGATTCTGAATCCCTTGGATATATGGTATTTGCACTTGTGATTTCCAATGCTTTCTGTATCCCTTGTGGAGTTCAGTTGCAATAACTTTTTGTTGGGGGGGGGGGGGGGCATGCACAACAAATATTCTACAGTGTCAAAGGATATGATGATGTGGTAACAAAAACATCTCTGTGGACCGTTTCAAATCTACAGGTGTGAACCGTTTCAAATCTACAGGGTGTCCCAGAATTATTTATACTGGGGAAAATGTATTTATTTAGCTATGATACTATTGTTTTTGATAATGTCATACCATATCGGAACATAAAATGACAAAGTAGAAAATATGTTTTCCTTTACATTACAGGTATTATATTCGGACTATAATTGTTTTAATTTGTTTTTATTTATTTTTTCAAACATGGTATAAATCATTCTGGGACAACCTGTAGATTTGAACTGATTTCAATAAATGGAATCATCTAACCTTTGCCACAATGGTATTTCGGTTAGCGTTGTACACCTAAGGACATTATGACTATTCAGAATCAAACAAGTTTGATGAACCCGATTTTTTCACTTAAGGAAAACTTTGGTTTGAAAAGGTCTTACTTTAGGTATAACATAACATAGACAAAGGGTGATGATCAGAAAAAGACAGTGTGGTGCACAAAATGTCCGTCCCTACTGTCTGATGAAATTGTTGCGGATTAGTGATCACGAGGCACTAGCATATTGTATGCTGGTTTTTATAAACATGTTAAAAAATAACATTCTCCTCCATTCCAGAATAATGTAGTACTACCTTGTCATAATTAAAAATTGCATTCTTAGACAAAGTATATTAGCTTATTACATTCGTATTTATTATTTTTCTGATCTTTTTGTTTTGAAATTGAATAATGGGCACGTAAGGCTGGCTTTTAAGAGTATACTTCCAAGGAGCAAGTGTTAGCACAATTGTTATTACAAACACAATTTTGTCGAGTTCAGATGATCAATGTTCCAGTTTTGAGAGTTGTTCCTGAAAGAAAACCACTCAAGTCAATGAAAATTCCAAATTAAAGATGGTGCAGCAAATGTGCAAATAAGGCCTTTTTTGTGCTAATGTAATCCTTGGTATACTGCGGTAATATTTATCTACAGCTTTTAATTTAATTTAATTATAAGAATTAAGAATATTAATATTACAATGTATAATATTATATGAATTGATTAAAAAGGCAGAAAAAGACTTTAAACAAGACAGAATAAAGCATAACAATATTGTTCAAACAAGATTTGTATGTAGAATAGTATGTTGCATCAGCTAGCATTGTTGAATATTTGGAGCATAGCAGTGGGCAATTTGGAATTATATTCATATCTATTAGTAAAAAAACACATGTTTCCTTTCTAGTTTATTATGTTTTAGGGACCAGTTTTATACTTTTATAATACACAGCCTTTTGTTTGTTAGTATTCAACTATAACAATACTTTAAAAATACCAACTCAATACAGTTATTTAATTTAATTAGATCCAAAACTATTTCTCAAATTCATCTTCAATTTGTGACACATCATATCAGAAGTACTTTGTTGCTCGGTACTAAGTTATTTTTTAACTTTATATTCTGCCAGTTTCTGATGGAATTGAAAACTTAGTTTGCATTAAAAGTATCATATGTGATGCGATCTGTGAAAACCCGCCACATGGTGGCATTTTTCATATTGGAGATATTTATATCATAAGAAAGCTCAAACTGTGCTGATTACAGAACTGTTTCGATCATTTTTCTATGATCACTACAAAAAAAGTTATGAGTGAATGATGATTGTGATGTCCTTGACGTACTTGCTAGCCAATCCAGTCGTAAACTGCAGATATCTTGGACCCTATGTTGCCTATTATATCAATGGGTCACCAACTTTCCAATCATTGCTCACACTCAGTAATGACATCAACCCTAATCCTGGACCTTCGCTACATGATGACCAATCACGCCGGCATCAAGACCGTCCTATACTTGGTTATACTAGAGAGGAACTTTTGCAAATAGGCACCGATTGTAAATTGAATCTGACGCAACCAACGCAAACTGAAATAACTGCCCTTTTACGCCCATGCTTGCGTAAAATATCTCACCGTGGAACTAAAGGCACAAAACGTCGAATACGGACTCAAAAATCCAACAGAAATGCATCTGTTCCAGATAAAGCTATAAAGTCTGTAACTCAACCTAAGAAATTCTATTCTCCAGTCAGACGTATCTTTTCAAAATTTGCTTTATGGAATGCCCGATCGATAAAATCTAAGACATGCATTATCGCTGATTTAGTAATTGCCAACCGCATCGATATTCTTGCGATCACGGAAACCTGGTTAAATGGTGACTACAGAGATGATCACACATTAGCAGATTTGACTACCACTTTACCGGGCTATCAATTACATCATGTACCACGAAATGACAGGAGAGGAGGTGGTGTGTTGGTTTATTTGCGTGAAAACTTTAATGTGCGTCTGATGCCATCCACAACATATGACTCTTTTGAATATATTGACTTATCCATATCAGCAAGATCACAAAGTCCATTACGCCTGATAATTATCTATCGTCCACAGAGAACAAAACACAAACAATCTACTGCACCAATGTTTTTTCGTGAATTCTCCCAATTTCTTGAATGTATCTCTTGTACACCAGAGAATGTGATGATTGCCGGTGATTTTAATTTTCATGTGGAGATTATATCTGATCGTGAGGCATCAATATTTCGTGACATCATTGATTTCTGCTAACATGAAACAGCATGTAGTAGGTCCAACTCATCGTGATGGTCACACCCTTGATCTGATTCTTACCCGCGCATCTGACAACTTAGTGTCAAATATTACTAAGACCAGTTATTTGCCATCTGATCACGCTGCCATCAAATGTTCGCTGTACATTGGACGACCAGATCCGGTCAAAATGGAAATAAAAACACGCTCATTTCGTGAACTTGATGTCAACGCTTTTCGTGATGATATATCTAATTCTCCTTTGTGTGCATCTTTGGCTTCTTTCTCTGATATTGGTTTGTTGATCTCCAAGTATGAATCTGTCTTGTCAACATTACTTGACAAGCATGCTCCTCTTACAACGCGAACAATTACATGTAGACCCCATGCCCCTTGGTTTACGGAGGATATTCGCAAAGTTAAGCAAGAGGTCCGTCGGTGTGAGCGTAAATGGTGCGCCTCAAGACTTGAAATTCACAAACTTATCTTCTTGGAGCAAGCGCACATCTATAACCAATTAATTAAAGAGGCTAAATGTGACTACCATAAGAAGCAATTTGATGGCTGTAATTCACGACAACTTTTCCAAAAAGTGAATAAACTTACCTCACCAAAATCTTCTAAAGTTTTACCATCTGAATCTGACATCCCACTTGTTGAACGCTTCTCTAGTTTCTTTGCCGACAAGATTAAACGTATTACGGATGAGCTCCACAACTCTCCTAAAGATCATCTCTCTGTGCAATTTTCTGAATCCACCAGTGCTGTGTTGTCCAAATTTTCCACGCTTTCAGAAGAATCAGTCACAAAAATCATCATGAAATCGCCATCTACATCATGTGGATTGGATCCAATACCAACTTGGCTTCTGAAACAATGTCTACCAGAACTCATTCCCATCATCACTAGAATCGTCAACTCTTCGTTAGAAGCAGGCCATTTCCCTGATGCACTGAAACATGCTCACATCACACCGCTCATCAAGAAACCTAAATTGGATCGTGAAATTCTAAAAAACTACAGGCCTGTTGCTAATCTTAAGTTTCTTGCCAAGACTGTTGAGCGTGCATGTACTGGCCAAATACAAGATTATTTATCAGAGAACAACCTATATGGAAAAATGCAGAGTGCCTATAGGTGTAACCATAGCACAGAAACAGCGCTTCTTTGTGTCTATAATAACCTACTTCTCGCTGCTGACAAGGGTCATGAAGCCATTCTCATTCTATTGGACTACTCGGCTGCTTTTGACACCATAAATCACCAAGTACTGTTAGAGCGATTCTCAAATAAATATGGATTCACAGGTTCTGCACTTTCATGGATTAAATCGTATTTCACCAACCGTTCACAATCTGTCATTATAAATGGTCGCGAGTCATCGGTTCATGTTCCGCATGAGGGTGTTCCTCAGGGGTCAGTACTTGGCCCTTTAGGCTTCACAATGTATTCATCTCCATTAGAAGATATCATCGATTCTCATGGCATCTCCAAAATGACTTATGCAGATGACACTCAGATATATATTGTATTGAAAAATGATGATGACAGAGTAGGTGCAATCTCGCGACTGGAAGCTTGTGTGACAGATATCAAAACCTGGTCCACAGCTAATGACCTTAAATTGAATGATGACAAGACTGAAGTTCTCCATATTACATCCCGCTTTAGGAAAAATTCTACGATTTCATCAGTAAAAATCAATGATTCTCACATTGAGCCAGCTTCCAGTGCCCGCAACCTTGGCATTATCCTTCAAAACGATCTTATGATGGATGTTCATGTTAACAACATTTGTCGTGCGGCTTCTCATGCTCTTTATAAGATAGGTCAAATCCGGCGTTATCTCGATCAGCCAACAACTGAAAGACTTATTCATGCTTTTGTGACTTGCCGACTCGATAACTGCAATAGTTTACTTTATGCTCTCCCTGATACGCAAATCTCAAAACTTCAACGGATACAAAACTCTGCTGCTCGACTTGTTACGCTGTCTAAGATTCGCTGTCACATTTCCCCTGTCCTTCGTGACTTACATTGGCTACCGATCAGATCTCGCATTATCTACAAGATTCTTCTGATAACATTTAAATGTACTCGAGCTCTTGCTCCTATGTATCTGCAAGATCTTATTCAACAATACGAGCCCACTCGCAATCTTCGTTCTGGCTCAAAATATCTTCTTGCGCATGTGTCTTCACCTTCTACTTCATATGGTCGCCGTTCTTTTCAAGATGCTTCTGCTGAACTTTGGAACAATTTACCATATCATGTTAAATCCGCCAAAACTCTTGAACAGTTCAAATCATTGCTAAAAACTTACCTATTTAATGTTAATGTTTAATTTATTTTTGTTTTGTCTTTTGTTACTCATGTTACTATGTGTTTTGTTTGTTTGTTTGTTTGTTTGTTTGTGATAGCGCATAGGGACTTCATTGTGTTATGCGCTCAATAAGTATGGTTTTATTATTATTATTATTATTATTATGTCACCAAAAGCTACAAAACAAGAAATCATGAAAACAGGCCAAAAAAGATACATAATTCAATATAATAACATTATAAGGTTAATAATAAAAGTGACTTAAGTAAGTTTTTCAAGGTGAAATTTCATGAAAAATGATGACACAAAGTACTGGAAACTAATTTTCTTTAAAAAAATCTAAAAAAAAGAAAAAAGTTTTTTTTTTTCTTCTTTTCTTTTCTATTTTACCCATAATCCGTAGTTCACATTTTGCGACATCCGACGGGTTTTGTCAGATCGCATCACATATAATTTTATTTTGTATATAAACTGCTCACAAAAAGTTGGGAAACCTTTTTTTAATCAAGTATATTTTTAGTATTTATTACCCTCTTGTATGTTGTTGCATATCAATGGAAAGCTGAAGTGTCCTTCTTTAAAATGATACCAAATGTGCAATGATGACATGTTGCTGGACTTGGCCACATTAATGAGAATGAGACAAAGTCACAAATCAAATGTGCCAAAATTAGCAGTTTTGTGTTTCTGTGTGAACAAACAAATTGACAATGTAATGAAAACAAGCAAGACAACTTACTGATCTTAATCCACTTTATTGAGACAAGAACTGAGTTCAGTAACGAGTGGATGATCCGAAGGTGTTGATGACAACCTGGCACTTCATGACCTTCCACCTGTTAACCCAGTCTTGCAAATACCCAAACAATGGTTTTCTGAAGAGATGAGGGTTAACTTGTGTGTGTTGTGCTCACTGGTACAATTCTTTGTGTAAACCATTCATGGTTCTCAAGCATGACCGGTTTGATTATTGATCATTACCTATTGACTGTTTAGCACAGATAACGGTAATTTTGGCACATTTGATTTGTGACTTTGCCTCATTCTCATTCATGTGGCCAAGTTCAGCAACATGTAATCATTGCAAATGTGGTATGATTTTGAAGAGGAACACTTCAGCTTTCCATTGATATATTACATATACAAAGAGGGTAATAAATAATAAAAATATACTTGATTAAAAAAAGTTTCCTAACTTTTTGTGAGCAGTTTATATCATTATATTCTGCAAGCTGTTGTGGACTATATCTCTGATAAGCTTTGTCGACTTGCATCAATGGTGTGCTGGGGGAGGGGGAGGCATCAGTCGGGGAGAATGGTCAGTCAGGGAGCTGGAGTGGTAACTTGGAACAAGTGTTACCATTTGCCCCACAAAACTGGCTATCTTCACCTTTGGGGAACACCATGCCACCCACCCCCCCCCCCCCCCCCCCCCCCCCCCCCCCCTCAAGTTACTCACTCGGCTGCAAGGGCTTCTCGCCAGGTCACTCGGGGTGAAATATTGTGTGCCCCAGTCTAAAATCCTGCTTGCCCACTGGCTTGCATAATGTGATGAAATGTACCATAATGTTGTGATGTGCTACATACTGGTTAGCTTCATGATAAAACGGTATTTACTATGATTATCAGTAGGAAATCATGTTTTTTGAAATCGGCATTGTAGGTAAGATTAAACAGGTCACATTTATATACAATGGAGTTTTTAAAAGATGTATCTCACTCGGTAATAAGATTTTCCTGTGCAAAAAATAAATAGAAAAGATGGTCTGTATTTTGAAGATTAATCATCGGATTTTTGTATAATTTGCATGGCTCCATCGTATTGACAATGTGTCAGTTAACCCTAACCATCCTCAATGCCGCGCACGGTAAAGTCTGTCTGTGCCAGCTGGCGTGGCACTTTTTCGATGAAATAATGGCCCCAGGCTACATAGTCAATACACTGGCCCGAGTATGGGTGGCGCACTGGTAGAGCGTTCGTTTGGCAACCGAGAGGTTGTGGGTTCGAGCCCCGGTTGTGGCGCCACTTTTTTTGTCGTTGAAAAAAAAAATTCTTCAAAATGTGACTTAGGAGGTTAGGGTTAACAGAATTATTTTTCTTTCTTTTTTCAAAATTTTCCATGTATGATTTTATTAACCCTAACCATCCTCAATGCCGCAAATGTGCACAGTCTGTCTGTGCCAGCTGGCATGGCACTTTTTCGATGAAATAATGGCCCCAGGCTACATAGTCGGGCCAATACACTGGCCCGAGTATGGTTGGCCCCCGTGGCGCACTGGTAGAGCGTTCGTCTGGCAACCGAGAGGACTCTTTTTGTCTGCGTTTTTGTCGTTGAAAAAAATTTTCTTCAAAATGTGACTTAGGAGGTTGGGGTTAATATGGATATTTCACCGTGATAGATATTTATTTGTGTATCATTCATCAACTGAGAATGAACAGCCCTTCATATCTTAATCTTTAGGAATCCTTAAGTTTAATTACCTTATCAGAGTCGGGGAAAGAATAACAGTGTAGCATGTGAAGGGTTATAAATAAAAGAGCAGTTTTGTACCATGTAAAGGGGTAGAAGAAGGTGACTTGAAAGCTACTGGTGGTTGTATTTTTGTGCTTTTCATGCACTAAAGATGCACCACACAAAATTATAGCACATAAAATTATTATATTCAACATTTTTACTACAAGATGCGGAATGGGAGACGGACATTGTCATGTGCAAAAACAATAACTCACAAAAAATGTCAAACTGCGCAAAAATACAAGTTTTTACAATACTTTTTTTGCTTCTCCAACTCTGATAGAGCAACTATGGTTCAAATCACAATGCTTTGGACATGGCAGAATTTAATGTAAAAAATGCAAAAATATGATGCAACTGAATCCCACTGAGATATAATACACATTGGCCATCACATGATGCTTCTTGATATGTGTAAGGACATTGTCAGTGGAAAGAGTTTTAATTATCTGATGGGGGTTATTAATTCACATTAATCCACCATATTTCAATTTTAACTATTATCTGTGCTGCGCATACGTCACGATTCTAGCGATATCCATGAAGTATCTCCTAAGTGCCCTTGCGAAAAGACTTCTGCTACGTCTGATAATTAGTTCATAAATTGCTTCTTATTTCTTTTCTCGAATGATATGAAACTGAAATATGGTGGAAAGTAAATTGATAACCCCTTCACATAATTAAAACTCTTTCCACTGGTAATAATGTCCTTTAAGGAATTCTGAATGCGACTATACATTTTTCCCTCTGAACTGTAGAAGTCTATATCGAGGGCTCAGAAACACAAGGCCTCATCTCCATTTTTTCAAAAATGAGATTTTGATATCAAAATTTTCAGAAAGAAATTCTCGTTTCAGTAACACACATCCTTATCTCCATAACACAACCCTTTCAAAGTTATAGCCAGTATCACAAGGCCATCTCCCCAATGTGTTTAAAATCTTCAATAGTCTTTTTCTCAAAATGGTCAAATTGGAAATAAGGCCTTGTGATTCTGAGCCCTCAATATGTTATTATTATTTATATCTGACTTTTGAACGCTACAATAAAACTGTGTATTGAATATTGTATGGCCACAGTATGTGGATGCAAACATTCACAGGCTGAAAAAGTAGGCAATACAGAAAACTCCTTGCAGGGAAATTTGAGCATTTGGAGGGAAATTTTGGCATTTGGAGGGAAATGTTACTCTTTCATTAAGAAATGCGTTCCATTTTGGAGGGAAATTTGGAATCGCTTGCCGGGAAGAAAACATTTTTTTCAGGCCATGCATAGGGTCTTGTTTTAGTGTGATACCAGAGAATATATTGCACTTGATAAAAAGATATTGCACTTGTCTATGATTCATGCAATTTTGTCCTGTTGTATCCCACTCAATGCTGTTAAATACATAGGAGTAGAATGTTGATACAAGAGTGTAAACATCTATTTTAATTGCCACTAAGGATTCTGCAGCAATCATTTGATTCCTATAGTGTCAACTTTCGATTAATGAAAATCAAATCTGATTCATGTAAAATGGTTTATTGGAATTTTTGCGAGAATTGATATCATGCATACTTTAAATTTGAAAAGTATTTTATGTGGGATATTTTTCGTGTGATAGACAGCCGCTAGAAGTGACATCTTGTAATTTGTTAACGTAGTGCACATAACTCATGGGTAATGTAGGCTCATGCCTGGGCCCATACATCTGGTCCGAATTACGATACTGCCATAAGCTTTGTGTTGTGGTCAGTGGTTCCTTACAAAGTTAGCATGAGTCAGTTGATCTGCCAAGGTTGTATTCTAATGTGCACTAACGCCAGGGAATAGGCCATTAATACCCATATTGATTACCACACGCTTTTCATTCAGGTTTGTTTGTTTAACCAGATGGTATGTGCGGGCACGTGTGACTATATAAACTTTACGACATTTCAGCAAAAAACAATTAGGGAGAATTTGATTGTCTATGCTTCTATAGACTATGACACGTATCACTTTATGTGTTGCTTGCTTAATAGCTGACTAAATGTGTGTCCAGGGTGTCCCAAATGATTTATAACAGGATAGGTGCATTTATACCGGGATAGGTGCATTTGTACCGGGATAGGTGCATTTGTACCGGGATAGGTGCTTTTTAACCGGATAGGAGCATTTGTACCGGGATAGGTGCATTTGTACCGGGATAGGTGCATTTATACCGTGATAGGTGCATTTGTACCGGGATAGGTGCATTAGTACCGTGATAGGTGCATTTGTACCGGGATAGGTGCATTTGTACCGGGATAGGTGCATTTGTACCGGGATAGGTGCATTTGTATCGGGATAGGTGCATTTGTACCGGGATAGGTGCATTTGTACCGGGATAGGAGCATTTGTACCGGGATAGGTGCATATGTACCGGGATAGGTGCATGTCTTTAAAACTAACCAAAGGGCATATTTATATACCATGCCCAAATTAAAAAAGAATTGTATATAATTGTTAAACATGCATTCTTTTATGTAGAATGGTACGGTATGAGTGGTTTCTTTCCAATAACACCCTTATTAGAATGATATATGGAAAATCTTGCATGGATGAGTGTGTCTGCGTTATTATGTCTCAATTATCCCTTGACAATACAACGGAAAAAAACTTTTCTATGGGCCCGACCAACCCCTTTTTTTTCCCCCAAAAAGGGAAGTTGGTAGGCAGTTTTTGCTAATTTGGGTGGTTTTTTTCTTCTTTTTGTTGTTGAAAAATCAAACACAAAAAATGCCCGACAGACCGACCCTACCCCGAGAGGTCTGTTTGCCAGTAGAACCGGGTTGATTTGTTTTGTCCTCTAACCTGGTAATACAAAAATATAACATTCAGTTTCAGACTTGTGATTGGAAATAACATGGCATAGAAAACCAAGGGGGGGGGAGTATATTTGTAGGCAGGGGCGTAACAGAGGTTGGTTGTCAGGGGGGGCACAGCCAAAAAAAATCCTTGTTAGAATAATTCCGTCCCGGAATTTTTCGTAAAAGGTTGCCCCAAATTTTTTCCCAGTCAGTCACCTCGTGAATTTCACGTAAGTGTGGGGGGGGGGGGGGGGGGGGGGGGGTAGGGTCACACAATTTTGCACGGTCACAAAATTTCGCAGTACAAAAAGCACAACAGTCAACAAATTGTTGACTGTTGTGCTTTTTGTACTGCGAAATTTTCTTTCTTTCTTTCTTTCCTTTTCTTCTTTTCAATCTTACCCCTTTTTTCTCCTTTTCCTTTTACTCCCTTTTTCCTTTCTCTCTCTCTTTTCTTTCCCTTTCCCCCTTCTTTTCCTCTTTTCCCTTCCCCCCATTTTTCCTGGTGGGTAGGTTTGAATTTCCTGCTGAGCACCAATGCCCCCCCCCCCCCCCCGGCTGTTACGCCACTGTTTGTAGGGTGGTAGTCCCTCTCTAAAAACCCTCAAAAAGTTCAGAATCCTTTACAATTTGGCCTATATATAGTGTCTAAAGGTTGTTAAGAAAAGGTCCATTGCACTACAATGCCCAACCCGCCAACCTGCTTGAAAGGTCTAGCCACCCACAGAACTGGATCTTTTTGTTTTTCACAGAGGCTAATTTTTTAAACAAAATTCAATTCTCAAACCTCAACTTATAAGAATCAAGACACCCCTACAACTTCATATATCAATGTTCAAATGTCATTTAAAAAAAGCATACATCCCCAAAAACCATATAAAATATATTCTGATATGTTTTCCTCTGACCCTGTTATTCAGACATTTCATGTAAAGTATATTTTAGCCAATGTGTAGAGTGCCTTCAATCATAGAAAAATATGTTCTAACACTGCCCATAATTGTCTTAATTTTAACGAAACATGCACACTATTTGGGTCTCATGAAAATAGAAAATTGTATAATGTTGCCTGAAGATACCCCTTTCAACCAAAATGGTGATTCATGTATGTTTTGTACAATGGAGGATATTGTAAAAGAAAAAAGAATTACCCTTTAATATTGCCCAGGAAACAAAATAAAGTTTCTAAGCTTGTATAATTTGTATCATACTGATGATGGCACTGCAGTGGCGTAGCCAAGGGGGGGCAAGGGGGGGCAGCTGCCCCCCCTGTGGGGTTCTCTGCCCCCCCTGTTGCCCCCCCTGTGGGAAATGTCAGTTGAAATAATTTGGGACTAACCTATTCACAACACAAGGAAATTCAATCCTCAATTTGGTTGTTGCCCCCCCACCAAAACTCCCGGCCCCCCCTTTGCCCCCCCACTGAGAAAAACCTGGCTACGCCACTGGATGGCAGGTTACTACCCTGTAGGCTTATACATCACAGGTGTTACTCAAACTCGCACAGGGAACCTCAATAGGTCGATAGCATAAGCATTCACTGATAACTCTTGTTTGTTTAGACTGAGTCCCAGACAGATACCGAGTTGGGAGTTGCACCTTTAAGGCATAAAAGATCACATAATATACCTTAAAAACGCGTCATCCGCATATAGTTCATCCAAAGATGTTCTAGTGCAGGGATTATGTCGATAAGAACTGATACTATGTGTGTTTCATAGCACCTGTATGACATGGCATGTTTGAATAGAGCGGTGATTAGTATGGGCTTTGGTAGTCTCTTGCGACAACAGCATGGCCCTGGTATTGGCTGTTGTGACACAAAACTAACGTTAAAAACAAGATGGCACGGTGAAAGTGTAACTACTTCTAACAATTTCAACATATTAAATTTTCACACACATTTACCGGGTCCGATTGATTTTACTATGTGTGATAATTGTACAGAATTTGGAACTAAACTCAAACCCATGCACACAATGGATAATGTGTGTATATTGTTCAGATCGATACTATAGATGCAATCGTTCAGGGAACGAGAGTGAATATTCATTGATGACTTGTTGAGTTATTTCATGACAGGGCTAAATACTACACATTCTTTATCTTGGTCCGACACACACATAGCTTCAAACGACTTGGCACACATAAGTATCCCTGTACTAGAAATTCATTGGTTCATCCCACACTTAAAAAAGAAACACTGGCAATATTATGATTGGTTTTATGTATATATCTTTTTCGTATATATCTTTTTCGTATATTATTTTTACATTTAAAAATGCTCCATCGAGTAAAGCATGCTTGAATCACCATTTTGATTGACCTCTAAACTCCTCCACATTTTCATCAATCAATGTTGAGGGGCCAGGGCCGGCCCTATTTCATATTACTTTAAGATCTTGTCGGATTTAAGAAGAATTATTTTTCTTAAATCCTGAATTCTTCTTACAGGAGGTGTCCCGCAACGCAAGCACAATATTGTGCATTATATGTTATACAAATAATTATCAAGCCCAGTTATCATAGTTCCATAAACTGCTCAAAAACAGTTTGGAAATTTAGTTTCAATCACCAATTTTTCAAATATTTTGTGATATATTCATAATGTGTTTCATATCAATGAAAAGCTGATGTGTTCCTCTATCCAACAATACTTCATTCGTGGCAAGTCTCATTCAGAATGTGCCAAATTCACCACAATTTCGTGCCACTGTACACAGACTCCCATTGCCGAAATTGAAGCCTCTAGCGTGACAGCGCCCCCATTCCAAGAATTACATCACGCGTCTAACTTATGCTAATAAGTTACAAGAGTTATATCGTCACGCGTCTAAAGTATGCTAATGAGTGTTCGCCGTCATCTCAAGAGTTACATCGTGCGTACTCACGCCCATATGGAGAGGCTTCCAATTTTGTGATTCGAATTTCCTCTCCCATTATATAAGCTCCCTTTAACCCTAACCAGTAAAGCTAGTTTTTTGTGTGTATCGGGGGAGGGGGGGAAAAGTACTATTTTTTTGACCCGAAAAATCACCCAGCACCCCCCGGGATTCGATTGCGGGACCATCCGCACCCAAGTCTGTCCCTCTACCAACTGAGCTAACTCCTAGCGCATATGCGGCCACAAACTCCGTGACCACATATGCCTGCGGTAGGTGACGTCATCGCGGCAATGCAGCAGCACGTGCCTGAAGATAGTTTCTGGCAGTGAGATTTAGTGCGATTCAGTGCGTTTAGGGTTAATACTGCCCAGAAAACAAAATACAAGTTTCTAAGCTTGTATTTATATCATACTGACGATGGCAAGTTACTACCATGTAGGCCTATAATACCTCACAGGTATTACTCGGACTCGCACACGGAACCTCAATAGCATAAGCATTCACTGATAACTTTTTTTTGTTCAGACCTATTGACGGTGTCCCAGACGGATACCGACTTGGGAGTTACACCTGTTAGTAACGCATCATCCATATAATATTATAGTTCATCCCACACTAAAAAAGAAACATTGGTAATAATGTTGATATTTTTTCCCTGGACAATATTTTATTTTAGAGTAATTATTTTTACATTACATTTTTCTAAAAATGCTCCATTGAGTAAAGCACACTTGAATCACCATTTTGATTGACCTTAGTGTTGATGGTGGACAAATTGTGTAATTCAACATTGATCAGGGGGAGAAGGGGTATCAATTCACATTAGACCTAAAAAGTGTTCAAACAATATTTTAAAATTATGTTGTTCCCTTGTTCATGACTGGTTGGATTAGTAATAACATCTCTCTGGTAAGACTACACATTTCAAAGGAGAATTCAAAATTGCATCTCAATATGATTGTAATTTAATCTCAACAACTCAACATTGGGTGTTATTCTTGTGGCAATTAATAATTATGACCGGAAGGGATGTTATTAATTAAAACATAATAAGAAATGAAGAGCAAATATTGTTTAAATAATTAAATAAATACAACAAATAACTATGATGCAACTTCTGGTACGTTAACAAAAATGTACAAACTTTTTATTCCTATCATGCAATAAACATACAAAATAACATCAGCCATTATATTTATTATTACAACACTATTATAAACATGTAATCTTTATAAAATAATAGTATGTATAATGATTGTATCAGATTTGTACGAATGATGGTCATGTACACACATAAGTGAACTGTCACAGTGCGATGTAGAATATCAAAATATTTTTGCATATGATAACAGATCCTGTGTGAAATTCAG
This sequence comes from Ophiura sarsii, assembly GCA_035610835.1. Classification (NCBI taxonomy): domain Eukaryota; kingdom Metazoa; phylum Echinodermata; class Ophiuroidea; order Amphilepidida; family Ophiuridae; genus Ophiura; species Ophiura sarsii. The sequence goes on from CM069441.1 coordinate 27,804,416, forward strand.
TTTTCAATTTGCTAAAGCCTTTGTAAGAGAATTTTTACTGGCAGTTCAAAATTACATTTGTTGGTATGTTTTTCTGAAAATGGTAAAAATGGCTTAACAATAAAAGCAATTGGCAAATCATTAATAAAAATGTTGACAAATAAAAATGATGACATTCAACTGCAGTTTTTGTTTAAATAATGAAAATAAACAACAATATATGAGCTTATATTTGTGTTACAGATTTGCAATATAAAATCGTTGTTAGATCAACCCACCAATATTTTTTTTGTATTTTCAATTTTGACAAAAAAATAAATTGATAAGTTTCTAAAATTTCTAAAATGTTTGACAATTTAAAGGGGAAGAAATGCCAGATCAAGCAAACCTACCCATGTCCACCCACAGAACCTGTTTTTTACACCTTAAGAATCCAATTTTAACTTTTGTGAAAATCTGTGTTGGGCGACACACAAACCTGTTCTACGGGCCTGGCCGACATATTATAAATTTTATTGGCATGGTTTTTTTACAAATATTTTGGCATGTTTTTTTGATAAATTTGGGATTTGTCGGTATGTTTTTTCTGAAAATGGTAAACATGGCTTTACCATAAAAATCAATTTGGCAAATCATTAATAAAAAATGTTGACATTCGACCGCAGTTTTGTGTTTGAATAATGAGAATAAACAACAATATATGGACTTATTTGTGTTAAAGATTTGCAATATAAAATCGTTGTAAGACCAAAACTGTTCTACAATACCAACCCACCAATATTTGTTTTTGTTTATTTTCAATTTTTACAACAGATTTTTTGAGAAGTTTCTAACATTTCTAAAATGTTTGACAATTGAAAGGGGGAAGAAATAACTGGTCGACCAACCCTTCCCATGGGGTCCATCCACCCACAAAACCTGGGATGTTTTTTACACCTAAAGGAGCCAATGTTAACTTCTTTGTGAAAATCTGTGTTAGGTGACACACACAAAACCTGTTTTAAGGGCCTTACCAACACATTTTAAATTTTGTTGGCATGGGGTATTTTACAAATATTTTGGCAGGTTGTTTGATAAATTTGGGAATTTTCTTTTGTGTTTTTGAACATTTCAAAATCTTATGCAAATTCATGAATATATTATTTAGGAAAACACACAAAAACCGCTCCTGCCTGTCCTACTCTACCTGAGGTGTGTTTGCCTGTAGAACAGGGTTTGTGGATTTGGTCACCTTATATGGGTGGTTTCTAAAAGTAGCTAACAATGTATACCCCAATGCTTTGGCCTATAAATTCTGATAAGACATATCACAACATAAACTACCAAACCTCAAAGGTTCTTATTACACAGACAAACATTTAGGTGTAGTTTAGAAAGCTGTCCTGACTTGTGCAGAACAGTTCTTATAATTATAAATTGTTAGTTTTTAATTCACTATTTGTTTAAAATAAAATTGCAATGATTCAATACATTGAAATTTAACTAATTGTAAATCAAAACGTGATTGTGTCGTGTCATGATGTTATCGGTTTATTCATGCAATAAGAACCCAAATTAATATTTTTGTGTTACATGACAACAAACAGGGTGTAACAAATTCACAATTCGGTAGGCCTAGACATGAGGTGATAAACTGAAGGTGGAATAAAACGCCTCCAAAATTTACATTGACATTTCTGATTACTTGAAGCCAATACAGAGAAACAAAGTAACTCACATGGAAGGGAAATGGGCAATGTGAGAAGCTCATTCCAGGGAAATTATGGAGGATATTTTGGCAATGGTGAGTGATATATAGCCGTTTTATACATAAAATTGTAAACATTGTGGGAAATTTAACTTGCTTCGCGGGAAATCAACATTTTGTCATGCCCTGGTAGCTCATGCAGTACAGCATACATACGATAGCACAGCAGTGTGCACAATATAGGACAGGGTTTCTCAACATTGTTTAATGGAGCGCCATGATTATGAGATAAAATGTACGATGAAGCACCAAAATGCACCCATTTTCTTATGTTTCTTTATATTTTTGAGGAGTCCAAGCACCAACCACCATTGCTCCAAGCACCACATTTGGCATGTGTGCCACCTGTTGAGAAGCCCAGATCTAGGAATTGGGTTGTGAAACTCCAATTCAGCAACTATTAAACAATAACTGTCTACCTCCCCAAATCACATTATATTGAAACTTTAAGAATCAAGGCCTAAACATTGTCAGGGTAAGGAAAACAGATACATTTACGAATTCTAATAATGTTTTAATTATAAGTGACTGATTTCCAAAGTTATGAAATTGATCATTCCGATAAAGGACAGGAAATTACCCTGAAATACGCTTCAGAGATAAGCTAAAGCAGACACACTTCCAATATAAAAAGTAGAATCATTTACATGTCCATATTAGTATTCAAATATAGATAATTGGATTACAATCATTTTGTATTGCTTGAAAGGAGTTAACCCTTTTCCAAGATCTGTTGATCAAATACTGCAAAACCAGAAATGTTCGAGAGTTTAAAAATGTCATGAATCAGCAATTCTGGCCCAATTCATGAATGTAAACTTTGGAGTTGCATTGTGTAATTTTGCAACGCACTGCTCTAAGGGAGATTGGAAATATTCCTGGCATGAAATTTTCGCGATTGCTCCTCGCGAAATTAGCAAACTTTAAATGCACAAGAACATTTCTGGTTTTACATTAGTATTAAACATATTCATTACAAACAGTGGTCTCTGGTACCAAATAGAAATCTGCAGCAAAATCAATTGTAAATTATGTTCCATAAAATTTACTTGTTTAAATTCTTTTGAAATGTCAGGAAATAATTTTTATTGTACAAATCTATGTTGGAATGTATTATAGTAAAAAGATATCATATAATAATCATGCATAAGATGTTCATGCAAGTATTAAGATGCTCTGTAAAAACTTTTGAACAAGCATTTAGGTTCACAAAATAAGCCTGCATCAACAAAATTAATCATACTGCGAAACCTATCAATTTTTGGACATCTGAAATCATATCACGTTAAAGAGGAGCACATCACCATGTACATGATTATAACTGTATGTCCAATTCATAAAGGCAAATTAAAGTCAAAGGCATAGTAGATAGTCTGCTTCTGTTAAGAGACGATACTTCACTTAATAATTTGGCAACAAAAATATAATCCTTCACGATTGTTCCACTAAAACGGCATGTGTATTTCGACAATATAATACTGTGGAAACTATATACACCCAACACAAAAAGTCCCTGACCAGGTAATTTGATGTTGGCTAATCGAAAATCAGTAATCGGTACAAAAAATCTGAGATACATATAATGCACACATTTCTTCTCCATAGGTTGATACCTCAGTGAATAGTTTTGAAATAATGATTGTTTCAATGACAACTACAAAAAGAAAATTGCACTAAAATTGGGTTTCGATGGGATATCATTGCTTAGTGTGTGATTATGCAGTGAAAATGTGTGTGTATAGACTCCCTGTTACCATAATTAATCCAGATACCCGACTGATTCAGATAGCGCACAGTGGACAATACAAATCAATGATATCCCATAGGAAACCAATTCTAGTGCAACTTTGTTGCCGTTAGTCGTGGTGTATTGAAATAATCATAACTTTAAAAGTAGCCATTCGATCTTTATGAATGAGTTGCAAGATATTGAATTGATTTTATAAATAGATTGAAGCATAATTAGTGAAATTAAATAGTTTTACTATACGCTAAATCAACTGCTTTGCAAATATACATTGCTTAAGAAAATATAGGCAGCAACATTAGAGATAAATATAATTAATATAGTATTTGATTTATATAATATTTACAAAAAGGACTTTTAAGCATGACATTAGAGCATCAATACGAGATACATTGTAACAAAACATGCATTATAGTCTTATCAATTGACGATCTGTATATATATATAAAATATATCCCAGCTTTTCGTCTGACTTACCACTTCAGTTCACAACTTCAGTTCATGGTGTAAGGTGTATAATATAATAATGTCCAATTTCTATAAACCTATCTTTTTTATAAAGGTTTTTCTTTTCAAAGAAAATACTGCAAACAATGTATTATAGTTTGATCAACTCCAAATTGGTGAAGTCTCCTTACAGCAGCTAATGAATACACAAGGACGTGGGTGCGAAAGAAGACAAGTGCACTGTGCATCATATGCGTGACACGTGTGTGAGGCCCAAAAACGTGTGCATGTGGCCATAATCGCAAGAAAATGCTTGGATTACTTTTGAGCGCGGAGAGATAACAAAGGAATATCTCTCGCCAATTTGAAACTAATCAAACTATAGTTACTATCAGATCTGGTTCTACATTGCAAACTAAATATAAGCCGTACCTATCCAAATTCTTACAATTTCCGTTAATATATAGGCAACGTATTTAACAAGGTTCATGTACTACAAAAATTATGCGATACAAATCAAATGTATTTTAAGGTGTATATAAATCTTAATTTAATGCTACAAATTTGCTTTATTGAGCCCTACATGGAGGTGGGTAGGTGTGATTAAAGTACTGATTTGTATACGGGGTGGAGTAGTAATTAAGTACTGGCTATAATCTATTGACAAATAGTATCTTTGGTTAGTAAATTATTTTCTTAATATAAAATCATACAATATATTTCAATTTTAGTGCTCCTCAAAGATATTGTATATTAGGCCAAGAAAAAAAGGTTTTGTCTCTCTCTGAGCCCAAGGCAGTTAAAATTAACAATTTTAAGACACATATTATTTTCTTCCAATCTTCAGTTACAGTTGTCTGATGATTACAGTAGCATGGAACTCTTGAGTAGCAACTGTTTTGCTTGATTCCTTTTTTTCTTCATTTATCAAATATTTTCATCAGAAAAAAACCAATGGCATTTGTCAAGTTTAACACTATTTAAATTTCTTACCTAACTAAAAAATAGAAGAGAGAAAAAAGCATAGCACTTGTCCTATTTGGTTAAGAAAGACGAGACAAAACTCTTTTCTCGCCTGTATTGAGTTGATAATCAACAATGTGTATAAAATAAATCTACAATAGAATGTAATATTAAGTAGCAAAGGCCTATATAAGATAATTGCACAACATAAATAAACAAGGCAAATATGGGACAATAACAATGGACTGTTCCTTCTTGTGATTGCTACTGACATGGTGTACTATGGGCCCATTAAGGGAGCTGTGCACCTTCAGGTACAGCCTCCGTAAAACTGCCGTAACTTCTTCATTATTCATTTAATCTATATAAAAGTATACATTTTTTGTAGGAAAGGGTTCAATGAATCCAACCATGATCATGAAATTGACCATTTGGAAAAATTATAAAAAACACGTTTTTTGACCCATTTTAGGTTCTGCAAAGATAACTCAAAATATATTTTGTCAAAGTTTGTCATACTAGTTTTATTATATTCCTCATACAATTCCCTAGGAATCGTTTTTTGTTTTTTTTGAAAATCTTTATTATTTTTTGAATTATCGACCAAAAAGTGCCAAAAAATGTTCACGATTTTGGAGGTAAAAAATCATGTTTAGTTGTACTAAGTAATTTGACAACATACTTGTTAGTTCAGTAATCTGTACGGCATAAACTATCAATACAAGATCAAAATACCTGATTTTGCTACAGTTTTTCCTCAGCAGATTTACGACTCGATTAGGTGATCTTCACCTTCCGACCAAACCAGGTGATAAATCTGCTGAGGCAGTGCGTAACAAACATTACAGGTCATTTTTATCTTGCGTTATGATCGAAAGTTGAACTTAAAATTATTTATTACCAACACAACAAAGCAAATTAATGATCATACCTAATTTTTTACCTTCAAGTGATTTCAAATAAACAGTACTGTATCATAAGAACAACTCATACTAAAACCAAAACAAATAATTCTTGATCAACAATTACATACAGAAATATGCACTAATTAATACACACGGTCAAGTGTACCCAGGCTTTTGGTTCACTGCATTCATTTCTGTGTATGTAGCAAATTGATTGTGAGTTGTTATCTTCAACTATTGATGAGCTGCCATTAAACCATTTCAGTTCTCTGTATAAAACTTAACACAAACTACAGTCACTACTACATATATTATGAAAAGATAATATAGAAAAGAGTTCTATAACACTCCAATTAGCATCTATAGGGGCTTGAAGATGTACAATACATTAGTATCAAATAAACACAAATTCACCTTCTGTCATAATGCACCTCTTCTATAAACCATAGTTATTTACAGAGCTTGTATTTATGCATCCAATTGTTGGATATTATACAAAAATAAACTCTTACGATATGCTACACAGTGATGATGTTCATCACAACACAAAACAATTGGTCAATCCTATACAAAAACTACAAGGTTTAGAAGAATAAAAAACAATCTTTGGTTTTTGATGTCAATATTGTTACAGTTCTTTCTCAGCACCAAGTCTTGTCCGAACCCCTCTGGGGAGGTCTTGTTTTATCTGGTGAGAATAATATAAACAAATACTCTCTGGGGTCACCTCATAAGTTGAGGTGATACAGATCTATAGAGTACAACAAACAAATAAAAATTAATTATATATATATGTGTATTAGAGATGCACTACAAATATTGTATTTGATAGCTAATATATATATATATCTTTCAAAATATTGCGGATAGGCCTACAGCTGAACTCCCTTTTTCCACATGTTCCATGTAGTAATAAATATATGGTTGTGTTTCGCATCTTTTTTCCCAACTCTTAAATCTGTTTCAAGAGAAGTTTCCAATAACTGAAATACAGATAAGTTATAGTAAATATTTATGCACTGTAGTAAGTATAAACATGGTATTTTCATATTAGTTGGGTATTATATAAGGTAAAGTAGAGAGTCATAAAGTTGAAACTAACTCGCCAACACATAATTGACTGCTGGGGTGCCTATTCTTTACTTATAATTGGTTCTGATCACCAAACCATGTGGAAGGTAAACAGGGGGTTATTAATCATGGTTCAGCCTGATGCCATATGCGTCATAGGTCAGCCTGGTGACCAAGGAGTCAGTCCATAAGTGAACACACAGCAGACTATTAACGCAGATCAATTGTTGTTTTATGTAATATCATCGCTGTTCTGTCAAAACCTTGTATGTTTTTTCGGCCATTCAGCAGGGTATAAAGTAAAGCTGCACAATGGTTATATATAGGAAGTATTGCTTTATTGCATTAGACATGTAGGTTCAAGAGCACTTAAAAGGTGTTGTATTTCTGGCCCTTGAAAATGTTTAAAGCAGACTGCCAAAATGTTATACACAGACAATATCACTTTATACATGCTGAAGGGCCAATTGAGGATACAAGGGTTTGACAGAACTGCGACGATATGTATGACACACGATTTTGATATGCTCTGGCCTATTAGGAAACTCAATGTCAGTTAGTGCTCTACTCACATGTCACCATTGAGTTGTAACCAGGGTGTTATCTTGAGGTACCTAATGTACCTGATCCATGCTTGTAACCATGGATTTCTGACATGCCTTGCATACAACCCAGTTACTTCCTATACACAACATTGGCCATTTGATCTAGTCTATGCATAGACCACCTTTAGCAAATAGGTACCAAGTAGGTACCCACCTATATAAAGATACTGGCTGTGTAATTCGTAGCGTGTTGTCTACCGCCCTCTACTTGGCATCTTGAGTGGCTCCGATAAATGCCTCAAATTTGGGTACTTTTCTGTTTGTACTGTCCCTCTTGCCCCAGAATATAACCAGGCCATCTGTGTCGCAGGTTACCAAGAAGTGAGAATCATGGGTAAATGTAAGGCTGTAATGGTACAAGAAGGAACACAAAAGATTGAAATGATTAAAAAATGGTTACTTTTTGATTGCATACACAATTTCTATAGGAGCTCATACAATTTGTAATGAATTCATTTTTCAAAAACCCATATATACACTTTGTGACCAAATTATGTTAATATTTAATGATTTCTGGAATTTATCTATGGAGAAAACTCTAGCTATATCTTTTTTTCTGTTTCAACATTTTAGTGAAACCTCCAAGTAGTGATTTTTTCAGTGTTTTCATGTTGATTAACATTTCCATTTTATACAGGTGATACTAATCAACTGAACCTTGGGAGAAATTGGAGAAAATTAGTCACAAAACACATATCCTTATTTTAGATGGTGTAACCCTTAAATCTCTTTTAAAGCTAGGGTCAGCACCGACACAAATTTAATGAAAAGGATACCCATGAAATATCACTTTCATCCATTCATTCATAACATTCAATTACACAATCCAACATCGGATATATATAAATACAAAAGTACAAAAGGTGAGTTAATATTAAGCCGATATGAAGTATAAATCCTTCCAATGTGAGACAACCTACCTGACAATTGCTCTCTGCATATGGGCTGGCAACACCCTGACAGGGGTAAGATCTATCACACTCCAAAACCTAAAAGATAAAAGAGAATTTGTCAAAATATATATTTAACTGCCCTGACATATCTGTATTCAAATAAATTTCAAGGATAGAGAAAACTCAAGACTCTTTGAAATACTTAGCTTGGGCTGAATAAATATCTTTTCTACAGCAGTATTTGTTGGATAGAATGTTATACATTAAGAATGGGTCCAGAGGGTAATCATTCATTAGTGCTAAAGATTTATTTGAAAGACTCGGAAAATCTTACCTAATTACGAGTCTAAAAATTGGGCAAAAGGGACTCCTAGATGTAGAATACATACCTAAACTGCATGCATCCACTTTTAATTTCACAGATAGAACCCCCTTACAACACAAAATAAAATAGAGGAATACCCCACCCCAAAACAAAGCTTCCTCTACTGTTTCTAAATCCCCACATAGTTTTACACACCTGACCACTCCGTCCTGGCAACCAGCAGCAACAGAATTGACAGCCATCCCTTCTGATAGATTAGAGAATGCCAAACAGTGAATGGTGCTATCACATTGCACACGACGTACTAGGTTAGCATTGACGGTCCATAGAGATAATTCGCTACCTCCTTCAACTGAAACACAATAAGAATATATAACTAATTTGAAGTTCCAGATTGAGAGTATCCATATGGTGCAGTGAATACAGCACTGACTAGCAATAAAGAGGTTTTTATAGTTATGTCTGTCATGAATCAAAATAATGTACACATGAGCTAGGCACATCATGATTGATTGACCGTAACAAACGGGTATCGATATGTTGGTAAGGTAAACACATAAACCTGTTGCATGTGAGGTTCCAAAACCATTTATTAATCCCAACGGCTCTGCGCAATCAGGTGGGCTATCATAATGCAGAAGAAAATCTTACGATTTTCGAAGCTGACTCAATGGCTTGCCTATAATACAGGAGCGGGACTTCCAAGCAGTCCATCCTGATTCCATATCTGAGGCCTGCGAAACTGGTCTTTCCCTCATTTGACTCATTTTTCTCTCTGATAAAACCACACATAGAGGGTATGTTTATGGTGTCACAGTCACATTCCAGTCAAAAGTCATCTCAATTTATAGTAGAGAATTTATCACAATATGGTTTCTAAATCCAATCTCAATGTTGTTATTTTATTTGACTTACTCATGTTGGATGCAGTGGCTATATCTCCTGCAACATCACTCACTGTTACTGTTGTTATACCTTTGCACTGCACAGTCTTGTCCATTAGAGACCTCACATAGCATAACCTGCATACAGAAAACACATTGGGATATTGGTCTATTAAATGTAGACTTGTACAAAATGAGGTAAACAAAAACAATGACAACATATAACACAACCTACCAAAGAGACCAAAAGCAGTGGGATGGTTTGATAGAATTGTATTTTGGCAGTATAAGGAAGATTTTATTTTAATCTCAAGTTCCTAAATCAAAAAACCACTATGTTCTCTTGGTTGAGATCGAACTATGTCCTCTTGGTGATGGGACAGGCATTCACAATTATTGAACTGTAGAGACTTGAGTGTTTAGTAGAATGCTAGATAAATCCTATACATGTTTGGTTAATATTTATTTGTCTTATTCTGAATGTATGTGGTAATCAGAACTAATTTCACTGAATACACATCAGAATGTTAAAACCAACAAACTATTTGTTGACGTAGTGCATGTTAGTAACTATAACTAATGGTCCCTAGTTCAAGCCTGGGCCCATTATACACCTGTTCCGAATTATGATACTGCCATAGGCTTTGTGTCATAATCAATGTGATCAGTGGTTCATAACAAAGTTAGCGGTTGACCTGGCATCGGTTATATTTTAACTCCAGCGAATATGGTTGGCTGTATAGACAGAACTGATTCAATTGTAGTCCCTAAAGGAACCTACCTGTTTAGATCCCATATGATACAAGTGCCATCATCGCTAGCACTAACCATAATACTGTATGGTTTGCAAACACAAAGGTAGTTGATTCTAGCTGTGTGGCCATATAGGTGTACTGGGGAGCCCACAACCTCTATGCTAGATTGCTGCAATCAAACAGAACACAATGACAAATTATTTGCAATAATGTAAAACATCTTTTACAAAACATATCTTTCACGCAAAGTCAATGATTGCTCTTTGGATGATCGATGTTCTTTGATAAAATGATGATCAGTCACCAAGCATACGCATCCCCTTCAGAATGTAGGAACAGAATAATTAATGATCACTTGTATGCACATGAATTTGGGGCTGATTGTTTTTTACACAGTGGCAATCAATCGTCCACAGATCAATTTGTCAGTTCTCAGCCTTATTCCTCAATTTACCTAGAGGTAGTTAGAATTATTATAGTTTGGGAAGTCTTATTTTATGTACATTTACATTTTTTCCTCTTGGGTCGAATAAAGCAAATATGTATTTATACATAACATACATTCCTTGTGTTTTCATCATTAAATAGCAATATCACCTTGTACGATATGGCAATTTGTGTCTACATTTGATTAAATAAATTAAATATAATAAAGTATATATTCTCATGAAAAAACCCTAAGACCAGGGGAAAGGCTAATTTTATCTCAGCTTTACACTAACCTCTTTGTGCACTCTTATCTATCAAAGTACATTTTAAAGATAATTTCAGCAACAAAAACCACATCTTAAATGATTGCACAATAGAAAATGGAAGAATTGCATCTGCAAAGCCCAAAAGGGTGTACAAATATACACATGAAACACACAACATTTATGTTTTTAGCCTTATGGATGGAAAGTGAGACAATTTGTCCCCCAATCTTACCTTGTCTGGGTTGTACTTGGTGCGGTAAGCAGTAATCATACCTGAATAGGTGCCAGTAAACAACAACTTGCAGTCAGATACAGAGTTACAGCAGGTTATCTGGGAAGAAAAAGATTGACATGGTTGATTCAATAGAATATGTTTAAAATGACAACAGCATCTAAAAAGTTTCTTCATGAATATGATGAATTTGAAAATGATTAGCTCAAATCACACATGGGTGATTGTGTGAAATTGAATTTATACACAAAACAGTTTCTTCATGAATATGATGAATTTGAAAACGATGAGTTCAAATCACAAGTGGATAATTGTGTGAAATTGAATTTATACACACACACCTGGAGGGAATACATAGTAATACAATACAAGAATTCAAATATTACATAATGATATAATAAAAATATGATTTAATTATTTTTTCAATCAAGCAATTACCAGACTGTGTAAAAAGATGCCTCATTACGTCTCATATACGATTGCAATATCACATCATTTTGCCTTTGTGAAAGTTAAGTCTATTGATGAGGGATTCTTGTCAGTTTGAATGAAGTGTCAACAAGGCTTTCAACATCAAGGGTAACTTTCTATCACTCAACAAAGGAGGAGGATACGTCTAATTACTAGGAGTTTATGACTCCATTTTATTGCTGAAGGTCACGATTTCAGATTTACTTGGTGGTAAGGCGACGAAATAAAGAAACCCTGTTGTACGGGCCCCGACCGCCCCTTTTTTTTTAGAAATCGGTGAAAACATTTTTTTCCATACAAATGAATACCGACCCAAAAAATTGCTTTTAAAAAAAGAAGCAAAATGTATACAGATTTTTAAAAATGTTGCCTGATCTTTTTGGGATTTTTACGGTCATTTTCAAGGGAAAAGAAAAAGAACAAGAAAAGAAAAAAAGCCAGACCACCCGACCTGAGAGGGCCGTTTGCCCTTACAACAGGGTTTCTTACTTCCGTTGCCTTACGCATCATTTCCAATTCTACCTTATAATTTAAGATGCTGTGATTCACTTGACTCTTTTAAGAACTTGTTAAAAACAAGATTATTTGACTCAGTTTATAATTGATTTCTTTGTATTATTATATACATGTACATGTATATGCAAATCATCCTTGTTTATGTATTTTTCATGTTAATTTGTATTTTTGTTTTATATGTTGCGCCTCGGAATAGTTTTACCTAGATTGACGGCGCATTATAAATGCCATTATTATATTATTTATATGGATTAGATTTTAGATTATTTGCAGTATATTTGTCTACAATATGTCAGATGTCAACTCTTTTCTTACCTGGTCATTTGTATTGGTATGGATAAAGTTGATTGATGGTCCTTTGAGTTTGTGTTTCAGTCTTAGTATGCCATCTGGATGACCCCAACTAACGATGCCAGACCATTTGATGTCAACAGCATTAATGGAACTCACTCCTATGAAATTGTACAGAAGGTAAAACAGGCACATCGTTAAATTAAGACAAGAAAAATATCTCATATCAACAAACTTATCCTGTACTTTATTTCAGAAATATGAAGAAGGTAAAACAAACTTGTTTCTGACTAAGTAATTGATAACTTGTATACATACAAACTGGATGCCTAAATATATGCATTAACACTACTAATACACTTAAGGGGGCTGTGCACCTTCAGGTACAGCCTCCGTAAAACTGCTATAACTTCTTTATTATTCATTAAATCTATATAAAAGTATACATTTTCTTGCAGAAAAGGGTTCAATGAATCCAACCATGATCATGAAATTGACCATTTAGGGAGAAAATTATAAAAAACACGTTTTTTGACCCATTTTAGGTTTGGAAAAGATAACTCAAAATATATTTTGTTAAATTTTATCATACTAGTTTAATTATATTCCTCATGCAATTCCCTAGGAATCGTGTTTTTTTTAAATTTTTACTTTATTATTTTTTGAATTATCGAACAAAAAGTGCCAAAAAATATGATTTTTTACCAAAAAACGTGATTTTCACGATTTTGGAGGTTAAAAAACAGGGTTTTTTGGCACTTTTTGGTCTGTAATTCAAAAAATAATAAAGTAAATTTTTTTTAAAAAAAACGATTCCTAGGGAATTGCATGAGGAATATAATAAAACTAGTATGACAAAATTTAACAAAATATATTTTGAGTTATCTTTTCCAAACCTAAAATGGGTCAAAAAACATGTTTTTTATAATTTTCTCCAAAATGGTCAATTTCATGATCATAGTTGGATTCATTGAACCCTTTCCTGCAAAAAAATGTATACTTTTATTAAGATTAAATGAATAATGAAGAAGTTACGGCAGTTTTACGGAGGCTATGCGAAGGTGCACAGCCCCCTTAAGGGAGGCTTTGGGAATAAAGTTGAAGACAATGAGGCAAATTAGGATCGCACAAAAAGGAGGGCCTCCTGAACTCAGATTTAAGCACAGGCTGACTGCAACAGAGTCTTTAGCTTTATCTATAAGGGATTGACAAAAAAATGTGATAGTCATCATCTAAGTAAAAGCAGCGAATAAATACAGAAGGACGCGAGCGTAATGAAGGCAATAAGCGCACTGTGCATCATATGTGTGATGCTGCGTGCTGCCAAAACAGTGTGCGTGTGTGGCCATAATTGCATGTGTACAATTGGATTGGTTTTGCGCGCGGTGAGATAAAAAAAACAAATATTTCTCATCAAATTGAAACTGATTAAACTATAGCCTTCAAACTCCATTCCACCTTAATGACTAATGTGAAATCAGTTCATATTCCAGGGGTTCACACTTTCCATGTGGCAGGAGTCTGCAGACGACAGTTCCAAAATTTCACAAAATATTTCAAAAATGTCAAGATTCTTGAATTTTATCGCCATATTTGGAATCACCATGAGAAATGCATTAAAATAAGTACAAATATGCCTACTATTGATGCAGTAATTCTTGAAATAGACTTTGAAATTTGGGAAAGGTTCCTGAAAAATCTGTTTTGTATAATGGTAAAACTAATAGCCGCATGGAAAGTGTTAACACAGCATATAGGTCAATGCTGGGATTGAGCTTTGATCACTGAAGTACATACACTTGTACATTAAATGTCAATAATAACTGTCTTCATTGGAATACTATTAGTTATCCACTGTTTGATAACGCAATACGGGAAGATACCTATGGTTGGGTGCCATATCACATGAGGCCGGAGGCCGAATGTGATATGGCACCCAACCATAGGTATCGACCGTATTGCGTTATCAAACAGGGGATAACGAATTTATCACTTAGGAAATCCCCAATATATCCTGTACATGTATGTGCTACCAGGACGATATATCCTGTATTGCGTTGTTGGCAGATTGCTACCAGGACGATATATCCTGTATTGCGTTGTTGGCAGAATAACAGCTCTGATTGGTTAAATAGAGATTTGGGTTGATCCATTATCATTTTCAGGGGTTGGTGGTAGTGGTGATGGGTGGATGGGGTAGCGGTAGGTTTTGGATTATGGGTTGGAATGGGGTTAACATGCCTTTTTGGTGGTTCCAGTGTAATGTTGGTGGTTCCCAGTGTTTTGGGCTCCAAGTTGTTTAAGTGTTCAAGCAATATATGTTGGGAGGGGGTATATGGTGAATAAGGAGGGGGTTAAAAAATTCTCTTTTTTGGTGGTTCCTATTGTTATTTTGGTGGTTCCCAGTGTTTGGGGTTCCAAGTTATTTAAGTGTTCAAGAAATATATGTTGGGTGGAGGTATATGATGAATTAGGAAGGGGTAGATCAATTGTCTTTTTTGGTGGTTCCCCGTGTTATTTTGGTGGTTCCCAGTGTTTGGGGTTCCAAGTTGTTTAAGTACCCAATAACATAGTTTTGGGTTGTGCTAGGATGTGGGGTATTAGGAGGTTGGGTTGAATAAATCATATTTGGTATTGCGTAGTAGCTTCTGATTGGATTAATCAAGTTTTTGATTGATCCATTATCATTTGAGGGGTTAAAACCATAAGATTTGTTAGGGGTTGGCATTTGTGGATGGGTACACATGTGGTTATTGGTGTTGGGTTATGGAAGGGTGGTAGGAGATGGAGGATTGACAAATATTATATTTTGGTGGTTCCCAGTGTCATTTTGGTTGTTCCCAGTGTCTCATACACTACATGTAGGAACCACCAAGATGTCACTGGGAACCATCACAAAATGCTATTTTGTCAACAACCCCCTTTTTATTCACCACAACCCCCCATATATATTGATTAAGCACTTAAACAACCCAAAACAATGGGAACCACCAAAATGGGCCATTTTGACAATCTATCCCCTCCTCATTCACCACATCCCAGCCCAATCCAACAAATATATTTATTGAGCACTTACACAACTTGAAACCCGAAGCACTGGGAACCACCAAAATAACATGGGAACCACGTAAAAACATGTTGTCAACCCATCCCTTCCTTATTCACTATACACCCTAGCACAACTCCTAACATATATTTATTGAGCATTTAAACATCCCGGAACCCAAAACACTGGGAACCTCCAACATGACACTGGGAACCACCAAAAAAGGGCCATTTTGTCAACTCACCCCCTTCCTTATTCACCACACCCCAGCCCAACCCCCTAAACATATTTATTGAGCACTAAAAACATATCGGAACCCAAAACACTGGGAACCACCAAAATGACAACTGGAACCACCAAAAAAGACAGGTCATCCCCCACATCCCGTACCCCCCCCCCCTTCCCCTCGCACTCATGAAAACCCAACCCCTACGGCCACCCTATCCATCACCACAACCACCAACCCCTAAAAATGATAATGGATCAACCCAAATCTCTTTAACCAATCAGAGCTGTTATTCAACCAACAACGCAATACCAAATATATTGCGTTGTTGGAACAGCTGATTACAACGCAATACGCTTATATATCGCGTGGTTGCTAAATGGCTATGTACCAATCAGATTACAGCATTTGTATCTATTTATAGCTACTAAGTGATAAATTCTGATGTCAAAGTTCATACTTCAATTAGAATGGTGTATACACTTTGATTGATTAGTTCCTACCTTTCTCTTTGCTATACATAACCAGTAAACACCTGTTACCAGCTACTCCACACACTGCCCCAGTTGGTAATGGCATTAGTTGTGTAGGTGGGACCTGATAGCACTGCTGCCAGCGTATCATAGGCTCGCCTGTTGATGGGGATCCTACATAGTTGCCCCATCGCATGCCTTTCACTTGTGGCACAGGACTCTGTGAAAATAAATCAAACATTTGATCAAATTACTAGCAGCAGTATAACAACATGTAGTGCTAGAATAAATGATACAATTATCTTCCATTGAAATGTTCATTATATTTGGACAAATCCTATGTATCAGATGCAATAGAACATTCTAACACATTCAAGCTTAAAATCTTATACCTGTAAAATGTGGCCTTGTATAACTTACCCCGAGACAAGACTTAAGCTATGTTAAAAACTCAAATGCTGATTTGAATGTTACAAACTGGGTTTATAGGATATGAATCGCAGTGATATCAGAGAAACTATCCACCTTTGCATAACCTGTAAACAGTGCATCAGTTGTGGAAATTACTATTCAAAGAAGGCAAAACAATTCTATAGCTGACAATATCCTCTCACTTGTCCAACACAAACTTTCAATTTTGTTTTAAAAATTATAATCAAATTTGTGCTCGTACAATTAACCTCCCTCTCTGTAATGATGTCAGTGGTTATTCCAGTGAATACAGCCTATCATAGACTTGTATGCATTGGCTTATGAATCCGAATGATCAAAAATCCTACCCTGGCACTTGCATTTAAATGCTTCCTTACTGATTGCAATATGCACTGACATCACTGCACAAAGGAAGATAAATGAACGAAAAATCTCCAATACTTACCCACACCTTCTCCCTATCAGGCCCTGTAATGCTTCTCACACTTGCTCCTCTCTGTATCAGCTGAGCTACCAGACCACCACCTGAATCTTGTAATGGTGATAACTCTAGGTCCATTCTATGAGGATGAGATGTCTGGAATAACAGCTTAGGAGTCTGTCCGTATGTCTTGATCATGGTTTCTACTGCACGCCTACGAACAGAATCTTCTATGGTGGAAGTGTCTATCCCAAAATAGGTCTGTAAATGAACAAAAATACAGTAGTAAAAATGGTATAAAAGTGTATGTAATGTATAGCACAGTACTTACACAGCATCAAATATTGCAACTGCAAATTAACAAATTTTTAACCATTACTCTACCACCCACTTTTTCAGATTTTTTTTTTCAACATGGAAAATTGACGAAAATATCCCACGATCCCCCAGGATTTAAACCAGGGACCTCCAGCACCAGCAGCTTGTGATTCCTCACTACACCACGGGTGTCAAGGCTACTTGGGGCAGCGCAGTAAACTGCGCCAACTATATAGGCTGGGTCCATTTTTTCATCAAAAAAACGTCCACGCCGGGTGGTACCAACTTGCGCAGTTGTGGTATTTTGTGGTATATGGTAGGGTTAGGGTTAAAGCTTTCAAAACTTGTCTCCTTCGAAACGTGATTTTACACACACTCTAACCCCCCCCCCCCCCACTCTTCTGGCACAATTCAACTTACCGCTGGATGGAATACATTAATAGCATCTACTGCAGACTGTCCTTTCTGTTTATGTCCAAACACTAGATCAATCCAGGAATGAAGCATCTGTGAGACTAGTGGACATTCTAAAGCTTGTCTGTGTATCAATATGAATAGCCGGGGGTTGTTTTTAGCCCAGGGTGGAAGCATTACATGATGCACATTGGTTCCATTCTGACGCCTGCCAAATGCATAACCTGAATAAACGATAGATAGTAAATATGATAATCTTCAGAAATCATGCGCCAATCTACATGGCCAAACAAATTGCCTTTAATAGGACTTAGGCCTATAATAATTAGGTTTGGTGTTACATGATCATACATAAACATTTTACTGATTCAAATTTTTATATTTGATTTCTGTTAAAAAATGGCCGCCCCAATAATCTTTTTAACACAAAATACACCTTACCATTGTAAGGCCTAACAAATATTGATTTAGCATGACCTGTCTGTTATTAGACAAATTACTGACAACAAAACCTTTTTCATTTGTATCTGATAAACTTGAGTGGAAAAGGGGCCAGTGCCAACAACAAACACTAATTAATACTGTTAATGATTGATCTAGATACCTTTTTCGAGCCGTTGTTGTTGAGCTCGGTAGTGTACATGCTGCTACTAATATTGTTCTTTTTATTTATTATTTTGATCATGAATCAATCATGATTGAAACAGTATTTGGATGTAGTGTACCAAAGGTCCCTCGCATACATCAATCACACGGTAGGATAAAGTACCTCATAATGATTATATGATGCGCTTTATTCTATCATATACTTGATGCATGGCTGGGACCTAAAGTATATTATTTCCCAGAATTCAATTGGATTTCATTTGCATCAATGAATCTCACCTTCATTGTTGAGTAGGAACTCTGGTAGAAAGAAGAATTCTGGGATGAGTTCTTTGACATCCGTACTTGACTGGAAAGAAGACAAGCGCCATGATGTGTTGAGACAATGAAATGTGCGGTCAGGAAGATCAAAGTGATTGTCTGCAAATAAACAAAAGTCAAATTAATCATCACAAAATCTCGATAAAGCAAGACGGGTAAAAATTAGCTATATGCAATATGACTATATAGAATGAAGATGGTCAAGGCACAACTCAATTATTTTGGTTTATAAATATTTGTTTTTTAAGAACTGTGTCCTTTAAAGTTTCATAGCACCTCATATAAAGGGGTCAAAAAAAGTAAGTCCCCCCTAAAA
Source organism: Ophiura sarsii (assembly GCA_035610835.1). Classification (NCBI taxonomy): domain Eukaryota; kingdom Metazoa; phylum Echinodermata; class Ophiuroidea; order Amphilepidida; family Ophiuridae; genus Ophiura; species Ophiura sarsii. The sequence goes on from CM069441.1 coordinate 27,823,515, forward strand.
TTAGATTACTTTTGTTTACATAACTTCACACACAATTAGACGTTTCGAAAAGTTGAAACGATTATGAAAAGAGAAAACGCTTGGCTACCAATAGAACGTTTTACATTTTCGATATTATGTTTACTTTTCCCAAAACAGTCACATTTCCCCAAAATGATGTTTTCAAAAGAAGTGGCACTTGGTCCATACCAGAAAATTTAAAAACTCTCTCGTGATTGTTTTGTACGAAAATGAGATCAAGTTTGTTTGCATAACTCCGCACAGGATTAATCGTTTTGAGAAATTAAAAAATTTGTGAAAAGAAAAAGTGCTTGGCTTCTCACAAAAAGTGCTTTTTGTTCAATATCATGTTTACTTTTCCCAAAAATGTCTCATTTTCCCAAAACGATGTTTTCAGAAACAGTTGCAATTTTCAAAATTCTATACCATTTTGTTTACGTAACACCCCCACACAATTTGACGTTTTAAGAAATGGAAACTTTTCTGAAAAGGACAAACGCTTAGCTGTCCGTACAAAGTTTCCCATTTTCAATATCATGTTTACTTTTCCAAAAAAAGTCAAATATCCCCAAAATGATGTTTCCATTAACATGAAATTTGCCAAAATCCAATACAAGTAAGTGCCACTTTTTCTGAAAACATCATTTTCAGGAAATGTGACTGTTTTGGGAAAATTAAACATGATATCGAAAATGTAAAACTTTCTATTGGTAGCCAAGCGTTTTCTCTTTTTATAATCGTTTCAATTTTACAAAACGTCTAATTGTGTGTGAAGTTATGTAAACAAAAGTAATCTAATTTTAGGGGGGGACTTACTTTTTTTGACCCCTTTATATATTGTATAAGACATCAGCATAATGAATACATTTGTAATGAGTAATCCCACAAACTATACAAAGTGAGCCTTTTCAGTGAGTAATCAATCATTGGACAATCAATAATTACTATGTTGGTTCTAATTTAGCTGTTAATAAGTTTGGTGGAGTGTCTGTCAAAATGTTGTTAGGGTGTAGTATAACTAATCATATTTACCATTAAAGCACCAAATGCGCTATAACTTGAACAAATGTTACTGATATTAAGCCTAGTTAGGTATAAACCATCCATATTGGACAGATCTCAGTATGGCTAGGGTTAACACGATAGTTTAAGTTCTAATAGTATTAAATGTAGCTGGTAGTAGCACTAATCTCACATAAAATGTGGCCTTTGTTTGTGAGTTTTGCATGAGTAGGTCAATAATCAAAATCACAAAATGTCTATATCTCACCTTGATATTGCAGGAACATTGATGTAAACGGTGGTAATCTGACTAGATACTGTAACACTGTACCACTGTTTGAATAATGAGATCCATAGTGAAATGGTTGCATCCACATCACAGCCTGATCAGAATGACCAACCTTGTCATAATCCTCCTTCAATACCTACAAATACAGGAGGGAAAATATTACTATATATAAGGCGACGGGATAAAAACATTTTATACAGGCAAACAGACCTTTCAGGTAGCGTCGCCAGGGCATTTTTGGTCTAAAACTTTGTATACATTTTGGTTAGCTTTCAACAGGGTGCGTGCAGGCAACTCTCTTTCAAATTCAAGGACTTTTCAAGGACTTTTCAAGGACCAATAGTTCATATTTCAAGTACCCTAAGCAAGCCTTTTGTTAAGTCAAGATGGACCAGGAGCCGAATATCTGGAAAAAGCGGCTCCTGGTCCTCACAAATTTTGGAGAGGACCAGGAGCCGCTTTTCCAAGACCAGGAGCCGCGCCTTGAAATAAGCGGAAAATGACCAGGAGCAATTGTTTTTTGAAAACTTCCCCTGGTTCACGGGAATTTTTAAAAAGTGAACAATTACAACTAAAATGCACTTTTACATTGTGGATATTAACTGAGTTATAGGCATTTAAACATAGGCTTTCAATTGAAAAAAGAAACTTTAAATCCAAATATATCCCTTACCCCAAAGTTTTGAACCACGAAATTGATACGCCCTGAAAGGATAGTTGATTAGACATTTCTAGTTTTTTTCACAGGAATTTTTAAAAAGTGAACAATTACAACTAAAATGCACTTTTACATTGTGGATATTAACTGAGTTATAGGCATTTAAACATTTCCTTTAACATAGGCTTTCAATTGAAAAAAGAAACTTTAAATCCAAATATATCCCTTACCCCAAAGTTTTGAACCACGAAATTGATACGCCCTGAAAGGATAGTTGATTAGACATTTCCAGTTTTTTTCACGGGAATTTTTAAAAAGTGAACAATTACAACTAAAATGCACTTTTACATTGTGGATATTAACTGAGTTATAGGCATTTAAACATTTCCTTTAACATAGGCTTTCAATTGAAAAAAGAAACTTTAAATCCAAATATATCCCTTACCCCGAAGTTTTGAACCACGAAATTGATACGCCCTGAAAGGATGGTTGATTAGACATTTCTAGGTTTTTTTTAAAATCCCCCACAACCCCCCCCCCCCCCCCCCCCACGAGAAATATCCCATACCCTAACGTTTGTAAACCGTAAAGGTGATATGACCTGATAGTTAAGTTGATTAGAAACAGTTTCAGTTTTTGGAAGAACCCCCTCCCCCACCCCCTCCCATCTCTTCCCCTCCATATGCATAACCAATGCACCATCCCCTCCCTCTCCTAGGCTACCTCTATCCCCCCCCCCCCCCCCCCACCCCCTATCGCTATTCCCACACTACCCTATCTTCAAGAAAACCAAGTTATGTCCCAATTAGTATTTTTTTATATCACTGTAGTGTATAATCAGGGATTAGTAATAACATCTCTCTGGTATAATATATTAAAATACCTTCTTTAAATTTACTAAATTTAACCACTCCCCTGGTCCCTCCTACCTATCCCCTCCCTCCCACTATCACCATCTCCTCCCTCCCCTTATCCCATTCCCCCTCCCTCCTCTATCCAGACTTTCTCCTATTCTCCTCCCTACCACCGTCCCCCACCCTTCCTCCCCATCACTCTCCCTTATCTCCCCTATTAATCATGCCTGATATGCATTATTTATTCACAGATACTCATTTGCATATGAAAGAAATATTTTGGTTGACCTGTTCATGACCTAGGGAAAGGGACATTTTCAGCCAGCACGCACGTGCTCATTAACACGGTACATGCTATATGCTTACTTCACAACTTATTGGCTGGGCTTGGTTTAACCAGTGGTTTAACACTATTTATCAACAATTTATCTTAAAAAAAGAGTATTTAATCCACAATAAATAACTGATAACTTTCAATGAATAAATAAAGATGAAAGGGTAATAGTATGGAAAATAAAATGAGTAAAAACGTAACTTGAAAACTTGGAAGAATTTATTTGAGGTGCTCAGCATTCGAAGGGTTTACTATTTTATTAGATATTAGTTATGGCACTGCGACTGCCGCAAGGTAATGTTGGAAAAATGAATGGTAAAATCGGAATATATATGGGCTAGGTATGGCTTCGGCACATTTGTTTTTTTTAAGGACTTTCACCAGACTTTCAGGACTTTTCATAAAATCCAAGGACTTTCAAGGCCTTGAAAAAGGAATTTCATTTTCAAGGACTTTCAAGGACTTTTTTGGCTTTTCAAGGATCTGCACGCACCCTGTTTCAACAATTTTTTTAATTTTCAAAACATTTCAAAATATTGATAAAAAAACACAAATTTTGACAATTCAAACAAATGGGTAGGCTGGGCCCATAGAACAGGGTTGTTGTTTTTTGCCACCTATAGATTCCTTGCATGCTGTATTTTGGTTGGAGGTCACATTTGGGAAATATTCATGTTAAGATCTTCAGTAAACTCAATAAGGTGTTTCAGGTAATTGGCTTTTCTAGGGTAGACCATGCCTCTTCATGCATAATACAAAACATGCTATAATAAAAAAATTATACACGGTGTCAATATACCTGGAGTGCTTCAAATATCCTTTCAATAACATAAGATGAAGTAAATGGATAAATCTAGATATTTTAGAATATACAATCATAACCATTTGAGCATTTAGGTTTAAATTTCAAAATATTTCTTAACATAGCCACCAAATGATTATTTTACCTTGTATGTTTCCTTGTATTTCTCTTCCATATCCTTATTTTGCACTGCAACGGGTTTACTCAGGTCCCTGTATTCACAATAAATCAAATAACAAATGCTTATTTTATCATCATAATACCAACTATTGTTTATTCACTAGTATGAGAATTGTGAAGTTCATCTGTATTCAGGGCATTTAAACCATTCCAACATTATATCAGTGAAATAGAAATCCAGCCAATTGATCAGAAAATGTTGAAACCCTTCAATGCTCATTTAAAATCTCAATTTTTCTCTCTCCCCAAGTACCATCTGAAGTCACAAATATTTGTACTTTTTTTCTGTAGGTAAGGCAAAAAAAAGTTCTGTCTCACATACATTTGAGAAAAAAGCTATGGGAAATGCTTTTTTAAACACAAAATAGCTATGCTAAATTCGGAAATTCTTTTTTACATTTTTGTATTGTGTTTTGGCACACTTTTACTTTTTTGTCCTTTCGTAGCTAATTTTTTTCAATTTTTTTCGGATAACTATATAAAAAAAGGCCAAAAATTGGGCTTATCGCGTAGGGTTATGCAACATACTTAAGCACGCTGGGTATGTAATACAGATTTCTTTGGGGGGGAGGGGTCCTAATTACCTATAGATAACTGGATTGTACAGATCCAACTCTTCACTAGCATAGTCACACAATATAAATGGAAAGACTGGATATTGCATGAGGTCATTGAATGATCTCCCTCCAAGCTTGTTGAGGTCTGTGATGTACTCAAAGTTTGTCATCTGTCCGTGGACCCAGGCGTCTGTCACAGCGGCTATATTGTCAACTTCTAATAGGTTGGGCAACTCATAAGATTTCACCTGATGATGCAGGCTGTCACGCTCCTGTATAAATACGCAAAGTTAATTGATTTTAGAACAACATATCCAGAATATAAATTTGAAAGTTGGTTAAAACAATATTTACTCCATATTATTTTAACCTAGGGAAACAGAATTAGAGAGAACCTCATTCCGACATTCCCAAAAGAATTCAGCTTTTAGAAGGTATATAATTACATTTCAAGCCCCTCTTGTCAGTAGTCCATACAGCTTTCAATATGCTGTTCATTTTAAGAATGATGCTCTCCTGTAACCGATCATGGTGTGCACATTATAAATTGTTTACAAGTGATCCTCAATCTATCCTGACCTTGGTTTACATAACTTTCCATCCTTAAATGCTAGAAATATTGTCCATCTATTGGTAAGGAATATTTTATTGCCTCCAAGAGTCCATATAGATTCTTTAATACACATTTCAGTGATCGATACTTATTTACAAGCAATGCCTTGGTTGCCCCAATTGTACATACTTTTCCATTCTCAAATGCCAGCAGTAATGTCTGTCCATTAGTCAGGAATATCTCCAATGCATTGTCTCTAAGCTGAAACCAACGCATGTGAATCTCCTTGATGTCTTCATACAACCAACTGATGGTCATTATATCTCTCTCTCCCATCATCTAAAAAATGGTGGTAGAATTACAAGTGGTTATAAGATAGCAAGAGATCAAATCAACTACACAGCCAACTCATGAGTAAGCTAAGCTACTTATGTAAGCTAAGGCCAACCAAAGAAGAAAGTCTGTCTCAGAAACATTGTGCAAAAAAGCTAAGTGCTGTACATTTTCTTTTTTTTAGAAAATAGGCTACGAGGTATGCGATTTTTTTTTTTTTGCTGTTTTTTTTTTTTTTTTTTTTTCCCAAGCTTACAAAGAAGAGTTTTTTAGCGCATTTCACATACCAATGCGGGCGGGCTTCTGAGACAGACCTTCTTCTTTGTTTGGCCTAAGCTACATATCACACAATAGACTCTATGGAATGTTTTTTAAGATACAGTCATCCGTTATTAATCTTGCCAGATGCATGGATTTCCGAGGGTTCACTGTCTTTTGCTGGAGGCAGAAGAGCCTTTTCCTTCCTTTCATTTCTATGGGTAATAAGTATAAGAGGTTCAAATGGATAGGTCCTCCTGTCATCCCTATGGTAAATGAACAATCCTGTTCTTTTCCAAAACATTTAAGGACAATCAATAGGTCTTTCTTCCATAATTCTGCAAATATACATAGATAGATATATAATGGTAAGGAAGCAATCTTCTTGCAGAGCAAAATATATAAATTAGACCTTTTGGAACGGTAGTTGCTACTCCGAGTTTCACCCTTGTGCGATCATCAGAGTTGTCTGATGATGGCACAAGCGTGAAACTTGGAGTAGCAACTAACTAATAGATAGATATATAGATCAAATTTCAAATTTCACTACAAATTGGCAGGATATTTTTATGAAATTTGAAAGTTTATACATATGGGTAAATTGTGGGTCCATTTTCATTTATCTTCATTGATCTGAGGGGAGGGATCATCCAGGCTTACAAATAATTAAATATACCCCCACCCCCCATCCATCCCCCACCAATACTCACCTGGTTATAACTAGGATCACTAATGGGTTCCTCACCAACAAAGTACATGCTAGAAACACCTGCATATGAAATAAAATAATAACAGTTATATAATCACGCAAAGCAAGTGTGGAGGGGATGTGGCAAAGTTGGTATTCACAACACCCATATACAGTTTGATCACACCTCTAACTTATAGATCAAATTTCACTACAAATTTGTAGGATATTTTTATGAAATTTGAAAGTTTATACATGGGTAAATTGTGGGTCCATTTACATTTATTTTCATTGATCTGAGGGGAGGGATCACCCAAGCTTACAAATAATTAGGCATACTCCCCCTCCCCATCCATCCCCCATCCATGGGTACTAAGATAACAGTGTATTAAATGTATTATTTCATGTTACTATAACATTTGATCTGTGATGTACTTACCTAACAGAAGATCACCAGAAGTCTCATCAAATGGTGTGACATGCTTACAATAAAAGGCACCGCTAGAGGGGGTAAAGGAAAACAAGTTTGTCAATCAACTTCACTCTTTGTATTAACAACAGTGAAATATTCAAAAACTATATGTATGGTGTCCCAGAGTATTTCCCTATGAGAATAATGGGAATACTAGTGCTTGGTTTAAGCAAGGTTGTATTAACAACAGTGAAATATTCAAAAACTATACATATGGTGTCCCAAATTAAGAGTTTCCCTATGAGAATACTAGGGCTTGATTTAAGCAAGGTAGGTTCACAAGGTTCACAAATCTCAACAATTTCAGACAATCTACTTTTGAGAATCTACTGTCAAAAAATCTAGACAAGTTTGCTGATCTGAGTGCAATTTGCAGATTAAGATCCATCCTTTGAATGGTAAAGAGAAAAGGCCGAGTTGTGTCATATTAAGAAACGGCCTGTCTTCAACTAAACACTGTAGCCCTTTTATAATTTGTTTCATTGTGATCTGGTTAAATGATCCCTTTACAGTACACATATATTCACCTGATCTTTTCATTCATTTGTAGCTTTCTCTTGAGCTCTGATGAGCTTGATGATTGCTCCATATCTTCAAACAGGTATCCTAGTGACATGGCAGGGAACTGCTTGTAACTCTTTTGTTTCTCAGGTAGGAGGAACTTTTCTGGGATTCCAAGATGACAGCGTTGCATCCTACGTCGTACCCTGGCTGGGCCTTCTGTCGGATCTAACTGCCATGATGAAGGATAGCAGTCTTTGTCATACCAGATGGCTCTGTAATGTCATATAGAGAACGAGGGTTCAGTTTTAGTAATATTGTCTGTACAAATAGGTCTATGGCCCTTTTAAGTAAATGATGCATAAACTACATGACATGTGCCCAATAGGAAAAATATAACATTATTCTATAAATACCTGATGATCCCCTCCTCCCTCCTCCCTCAACACATACACCCACCCCACCCACTGATCGATGACCTAAAAGGAGAGCATTTCTAGTTGCAATTGCACATTTTGAGTTATAAGGCCAAACAAAAACAAGTTTGTTTCCAGTAGTGCACGCACATTTCACTGAGACGCTTGATTCTTGCGCATTTTTTTTTTGTTGTCGAAATTGTGTCCAACATGTTTCAAGATGGCAATTGGCCACATACAGCAAAAAAGAAAGTGAAAATAGGCGTTGAATATCACATTTTAGCAAGCATAAGAGTACAAAAATGCAAAGATTTGACTTAATAAAACCATTTCAAGTGAATCTCCACTTTGAATTTGAGCAAAAAAATAAAAATAAAAAACAGCATTTCGCATTTGACTTTTCAGGCTTGCTACTGGAAACAAACTTTTTTGTTTGTTTTTTGGCCTAAACATCAAAAGTAAAATTACGTTACTTAAATTAAAATCGATCTGGGAGTCAAACGAATAATTCTAGGTGCTTTTTAACTCAAATGAATCCTCTTTGGCATTTTGCCTCTTTGTGATGTTCTCCTGGTAAATGCAAATGGTTTTGAAACCCTCAAGCATCATTTATCGTTTATATATCTCTAATGACTGTAACAACACTTACACACTTTCAAACCATAGTCTCTGAAGATTTCCTACTTAACTTAAATATGTTTCACTCCTTTTATGGAAGGTTATGGTAAAATAAAGAATCTACAGTACCTTTCATGCGTAAGATTCTGAATAAGATCTTGCCATGATGTCCTCATATCGAGACTATTTGATATAGTCGTCTTCAGATGGTCCAACAAGCGGGTACGTTGAAGATTTTGCTGTGCTGCCACAGTCTGAAATTTAAAAAAAGAATACAATCTGTGAATATCTACTTTGCATATATATAGAAGTTAACACACTTTGGTTAAATCCCCCCTCCCCCGTTTCAATGTTGATCTGAGTCTTGCGTCGTCAATAGCCAAGCTAGAGGTGCAAACATTGATTGGAGGGGGAAAAGGGAGAGGGGACAGGTAAAAAGGTCTCTGCTTTCTTTTGACTTCTAATTTGTGATATTTATGACATGACAAATCATGACTGAAGTGTGACAAATATTTTCATGTGGGTTGTAGCCTCTTCCTTATGCAGTCAATAATAGACTGATTACCTGACATAGATAGATATGCTTCATTTTATTCCGTTCTTAAATTAAATAACTGCATTTAGATGTGGGTTATGTTCAATTTAGACTGATTGTCATTCTTGATGGAGACTTGACTGGCAAATATGAAATCAATCAAATAGAACAGAATAAACCAAACCCATTTCTATTGACAGTTAAACGAATACAACCAAGCAATTTTGCAGCAAAACACTTACCTGTGTCACTGACATGGCAGAGTTTGCTACTTCCCTGGCCAGTGTGTGTAGTTTTCTCCATGCTGTGATGGCCTGTTCACGCTGCAGTGTACGCCATTTACCTATATGGGCATTATCTTCTTGGTCTGCTGATTCTAGATCCTGTTATAAATAGTTAGAGCGGGAGAGTTGGAATACTGTCAAATGTGTTGAGTCTAAAGATGGAGCATGATAGGTTATGAAATGCTACTTGTTGTCGATCTGATATCATCAAATTCCTACATTTTTCTTTCAAAAATTCCACTAACTCTCATTAATCCCTACAGAACAAGAAATCATGGAAACGGCCAAAACAAGAGACATAGTCCAATAGAATAACATTATAAAGATAATCAGAAATGTGACTTAAGTACAGTTTTTAAGTTGAAATTTCATGAACAATAAAGTATTTGGTTGTGTGTTATCTCTATTTCACATATGGCGACATCCAACGAGTATTCACAGATCACATAGCGTCAGCCTGCTTCGATAATTGCCTAACTTACTTTTCAGCGAAATTGAGCTTTTTGCAAAAATCATGACTTCATTACACTATGCACATGCTGTAATAATGCTTATTGACCAATCATGAGTCTTGATAAATGCACAATTTCAATTCTGCCTAAGTCAGCCTTGTGAGTTAGGCAGTTTGTAATAATGATGTAAAATGTTTAAAACGGGTCATATTAACTTGTATAAGCCCTATAACAAGCCACATTTCACTTAAAGGTATATCTCCAACCTAATTCTATCCAACAGTTAGTTACTGCTCCTACTGCTCCAACAGTTATTTACTGGAATTTACCTGCATTATTCATGGTGCTATTCAACATATCGTCAGCCTGCTTCGATAATTGCCTCACTTTTCATATTTTTGTTGTTTTCTAAAAACTACAAAAAAATGAGTGTGGCAATTATCGAAGCAGGCTGACGATATAGCGACATCCAACGAGTATTCACAGATCACATACAAATTGTATACAAACATTCCTCCTCCTCCTCACCTGGTCTAATCTCTGTATAATCTGCCTATCTGTGATGTTTGGTGATAAGGAATTGAAGCCAGCATCCTTCATAACATTTCTCAACTTCATACCAAAGTTCCTATCTACATCACTCATATGAAGACTGTGATTGTGTAGGAAGTCATACAGGTACAGGTCAAACTTGCCTATATGCTGCTGTAAAACAAACCAAAGATGGAAATATAAATGTGCATTTACGGCTGAAATGGTGTTAGGCCAACAAACAAAAAAAAGTTGACTTGCCCTTTCCGACCGACCCGAATTTTCGGAAATCTAGGGTCGCTATCTATTTTATTTTTTTCAAAAAAAAGAAGAAAAAAGTTTACATATTTTTTTTTTTAAATTGAAAGAAGCACACAACATTAAAGAAAGATGAAAACGTGTTTTTGAGTACTATCTACTTGTTTAAAAATCATAAAAAATTCAACAACAAAATTCAAACAAAAAAATCTTTAAAACATGTTTTTGTGTAGTATCTCCCTGTAAAATTTGAAAAAATAGATTAAAAAAATAAATCCGACTGTCCGACCCAGATTCTGGCCCTGAAAGAGCAAGTCAACTTTTTTTTTTTTTTTGGCCTTATAAGAATATCAAGAACAAAATGTTCAAAAATTTATTTTGAGTTTAGTTGAAAAACACTTAGAAATGACTCAGATTTACACAGCTCTGGCAGCACATCCACCTCACAAATAGTTCAAGTCCCCATCCCTTGGGCCTTGATTCACCAGACTGATATGTTGTTAGTTATGAGTACCAATATGTGCTGACGTTTTTGGTTTTTGGGTGTCTTGAAAGAAGACTGCACAAATTTGAAATATCTGAAATGCTCAGGCAGTTTTGCTGATTTTTATGACATGCAGTTGAAGAAGAAAAAGAGTTACAGAAGGAATAACAAATATATCCTGCATTTCAACGGAACTTCCTTCCTACAACATACACTGTTTTCTACTGGCCCAGTATTTTGGTCTTACCTCAAGACTTGAATGAAAGACACCCTTGAGAATTTGTTTAGCCTTTGGTATATGAGCCACTTGAAGTGTAAATATCCTGACAGTCATCTCTTGATTGGGTGACATCATATGGATTAGAAGACGTTCTAATTGAAGACGAAGTGTTTCTCTGGAAGACCATAAGATGCTCTCCCATTGCTTTCTTCTGCCAAGCTTACGCTCCTAAAATAATTTTAAAATGTTATTTACTTTTTCATATAAGAACGATAAGTACGAAACATAAGAAAGGCGATGTTTCCTAACTTTCTTATGCTCGATATAGCATCTATTTCTTCTTCAAAATCAATCTTGCTATAGTTGTTGTAAATGAGGCACATGGAGGAGTAACAATAACAAACAGGATTGGAACTAACTAATAACTGTGACATTATCTCATATGTCCAAAATAGGCTGAAAATTAATATAATATGAAATCTGGAGAAACCAAAACCGTTTCAAAAAAAATATAACTCATATAAAATAACATGAGCTCAAATACTCAAATATTCAGATAATTTAGTTTTAACTTGAACCCAATTCCCTACAATCCAAACACCCCCGCGACTTACCAGAGCAGTTGTCAGTGTTCTGTCAAATATACAATTGTTTGATAAGCATTTAAAGGTAGGTATCTCTCTAAACATTCTGCCTACCCTCCCCTCGCCTCTTAGCCCTCTATCCCCATTAACTTACCATAGTAGATGTCAGTGACTCAGTCAAGAGATGAAATAGATCCTTGATAAGCATCGAAGGTATTGTCTCCCTATCAGTCTCCTGTCTAGCTAACTGAAATGTTGGTGCTCTAGGGCTATGTGGAGTAACTGATAACTGTTGTAAGTCTAAAATGTAAATCATAGGATTATTGTTCAAGATTATACTTTCAATTGAGCTTTCAATCAGACGTTTATCACTGAAATTATTAACTCTTATGTAAAAATGGTAGATTCCAAGTTTGACCAAAATAGAAAAATACCAAATAACCTCTTTTGAAACTCATAAAATCAGAGACCAAGGTCTGCACAAATCTAAATTTAAATGAAATGCATGTAATTTAGGGTGTCCTCTTTCAATAACTGTTGGGATGTTTATAAAGCAATATTTGAATAGTATGGAGGGGGGGATTATTGAGCTTGAGTGATATACACCACAATTTCAGTATGGCAGTTATGAAGCTGGTGTTAGTTTTGATAAAGAAATACGATGAAAATTATTTTCAAACACAGTATAAATCATTCTGGGACACCCTGTACAAGTTTGCTACATACAAATGTAACATGAGCTAGTATTCACCTCTATGGACTACAATATTGACAGCCATTAGACAAAGCCTCTGGAATCTCTTAGCCATTTCCTGCTCTGAGACTGGTCCTGTATCTTTCCCTGTAGGTTTGCTTGCTCCTTTGGCTCTCTGAAGTCTTAGCAATGTGTCCAATGATGCAGAGTACCGGCGCTCTGTAATGTAACAATATTGATAACATGAACAAGCAGAATGTACATATTACAAAAATAATTTTAAAAATCCAACGGATACAAATATTTGGACATTTGGTTTATCCTTATACTTGTACGTAAGCACATAGGTAAACAAACATTGAAACATAAAAAAGTAGTGATAAAGAAAGGGTGCGTCGCTTTAGTAAGTGACATTTTCTCTTAGTCTAACTTACCAACTGAAAATGGTAGGGGATTGGTTTCAAAGACAGAGTCTCTCTTATTAGCCAGGTGTGCGGCTATTGTTGGATCGTCCAGAGTAAATCTGCGTTGGTCCCATTTCCGACCAGAGTGCGCCGAGTCAAGACTGCGCGAGTGTCCTGGATAGGTAGCTGTACTGCCTAGAGATGGCGGCGCTGATTTAGTAGCCGACTCTTGACTGCCCTGGCTTGTGGTGAGTGTTAGGTCACCGGTATCGCTCGAAAAACTGCTCGCTGGTTTCGGTCTTATTGGTATACCTGGTGAGGATACTAAAATACACCAATAAGTGAACCACACATTTTAAAATAATGATGGGCATAGTTTTTAAAATGACTATTTATTCTCATTGTCTTCTTTTTTAAATATTTGTCTATGCAATCTTTATTTTATTAACTATTTTCATCGAGTTCAAAAGTATCTTCGTGTCTATTGCCTGAAATCTGAAATTTGACATGAATTAATGCTTGCTATACTCCATTTTCCATCCCTCCTCACAGTGATGTCAGAGTACATTTATAATTATCACACCTTATTATTATTTGTGCTGGCCTAACATGTGACCAACATCAAATCCGAGCACCTGATAGCAATAATTCACCAACTGCTGCAATATGCACTGACATCACTACACAGAAATAAGTGAACCCAATTGAATGCAACTAACCTGGAGGCTCTGACCAATGTCTGGGATTAATTCGCTGCTTCCATCTATATTCTTCATACTTGCGCTCTGTAAATGTAATTGAGAACCAATATCTACATCATTTAGTTTGCCAGATTGCTTTTTTTTTTTATTACAACCAAAAATAAAACAGATATGAACATTCACAGTCCAAAATGAGAGCATATATTGAAAGTGATATGACCCACTCAAAATAAGCTTACATTATGAATACAATCTCTACACCAGGCTATGTAACACAATGTGCCTTATGATAGACTGATATTTATCAATAGATTCATCATATATTTCTGTTCATTTCGCAGTGTATCTAACCGATGCTTTAAGTATCATAATCAAAGATGTAACAAGTGACCATTAGAATGTTGTCCAACTCAAACTCAAACCAAAGACATTTGTGACAAGAGCATTGCCAATGTTTCAACGAGATCTATTTTTTGTATAAATAATTTCAACCAGTGATATTTTCATTTTTCAAAACCAATAAATTTGATTCACGATGACAGTTTTGGGTGTTGTGGTCTACACACTTCTCAATTATCAACAAGATCTATTGTTACCAAATAAAATGAGTTGATTTACCTGAGTAGCTAATAGTGCGTTGATGTGATGGTCCTTTCTTTCCTACATTGACAGCCGATTCTAATGCCATAGATGTAGCCCTGAAATGATCTAACACTTCCCTTACGATGTAACACTGGGTCTCAAACACAACCTCTGCTGCATCAAAGCTACGACCTGTGGAAACAACAACAACAATAAACCATATATTACTTTAATCAAAATAAACCTTTTGAGAATGATATAAGTAAACAGAGTTGATTATATTATTTTTGTTTTCCCCATATCTATGGAGTCAATTTGGTATGATTTTATCCAAAATGTTGTCTACCTAATACCAATAAGTGCCATTTATCAGGAAGGGAAAGTAGCCAAAAGGGGACCCTTCCGAAGCCAGGAATTGTGCAAGGTCCATCCATGTATACAAAGAAATTTCTTAGGCAACACCAGCATGCTTCACTTTCATCACATGATCACTGACTTCTGTCACGAGTGTCTGCTGGTTCCCAATGACATTACATTGCAAATGAAAGGCTTATAATGTTGTTAAACAAGGGTCTGTAAGAAAATCCTGCTGCAAATAGTACAATTGAGGCAACTTCAATTCAGTCCTCTCTTGTTTTTCTTATTGACCCTTTATTTTTTGAATAACACAATTTAGTTGAGATTAAACTTCTTTTCATGTGTGTGGCCAAGATGCCTATATGTACCATGTATTATGAAGGTGGAAGTCAGATGATCTCCCGCTGTTAATTACTTTAACACAAGTTTTGCACCTTTTGTTTGGGAATAATTCCTGTTGGCACCATTGCTTATTTTCTTTGTGGGTTAACAGACCAAGTATTCAAAATGCATGATGGTGAATTTCTCTACAAATGCTTGTAAACAAGTTTGTTGGCAACATTTCTGCAATGCAGGCTATCTGATATTTGTTTCAAGCATAAATAGATTTTCATAGCAACATAAGTCTTTTTAAAAGTCCATTTAATTTTTAATACCTTGTTTTTTTCGTAATCCTTCCTCAAGACCTCCAAGAAGTGCAAGCATGTCGTCTAGATACTGGAATGTCTGGTTACCATTTTGGCTGAAATAACAAAAGAGAGTGTGACCATTATAAATTTGAAACTTAAACCTTATGCCTTTCAAATAGGGTCAATTATGCATTTGGACCAGAAAAGGGCAGTAAAACTATAATATCATGAAAGGACTAACTCTGTTCTGGTAGGT
Organism: Ophiura sarsii; assembly: GCA_035610835.1. Lineage (NCBI taxonomy): Eukaryota > Metazoa > Echinodermata > Ophiuroidea > Amphilepidida > Ophiuridae > Ophiura > Ophiura sarsii. The sequence continues at coordinate 27,839,001 of CM069441.1, forward strand.
GCTAAAATAAACATCACTCATTAAAGCTTACCTATATACTTTGTTTGCAACACATGCCATAAAGTGTTGTACATCATTGACTAGCATATCCCATCCTGGTTGCATCATGCTTTGCTTTGGTAGATGGGAACACAGGGCTGATAACACATTACATAGAGTCTCTATTAAACCATTATCTAGCATCACTGTGGCAACGGATGAAGCGCCTTCAAACAGCTGAAAGGATAAAAGTAAGTTAATCATAAAAGACTTGTAAGACAGTTGCAATAGGTGGCATAAAATATCATATTTATCTCACCCAAACATAGGTTTTTTCTTTATAAACCTAGATAAATGTTTTAATGCACAAAAGAGCCTGTATCCTATCTTTTTAATTCCAGTCAAAAGATTTTTCTTCTCTCCAAATTATGGGCCTTCAATTGTTCTCAAAAGGGACATGCCTGGTATTATTTTGTGCAAGTTAATTCCAAAGTATTTGGCAAATTATTAATGACATAATATAAATGCCTTGGCATACCTATTTTTATAAGAGGAATATCTCTAATAACTCTATCTATAACTAGATTGCTCATGGCAATTAAGGCAAACAGATTACTAATACCAGTACAAATTATCATTTCCTACATACAACAACTCCAATCACAGTTGGTGGAATATATCCTTGAATGTTATCTTTCATAAATATTCTCTACGATGACAAACTTATCTTTGTTTTGTCCTCAAATCTGTGTTAATATGTAAGTGAGGTTAAACTACTTGTATACAAGATGACACAATATGATTTTAATGGTCACTTGACAACCCATTCTTTGATTCTCACACTGTACTGTAATGAGGAATGATTGATCATGCTTTTCTGTATAGATCTATCTAATTCTATATTTGACCCATCGTTTGAGTGAGTATATCACACGCTCCAGACAGTTACTTTGGATGGAATCAAATTTAAATAAACTAAACTGATACAACACAGATTGGCTCACTTTTAACCATCATGTCATCCAACCTTGAATTTGTATAAGTGTATAAAGTAGCTTTACATACCTGATTAGCCAGACAGAGAGCATTGTGACATAGTGGTGGATTATGGATGGAATTCTCTAACAATGACATCAGTAAAATGATGGATAGTTGACGGAATGGACTCAGTTCTTGTATAGTAGTTAGTTCCACACTGAAATCAAACAGTAGATTTATTGTCAATCATTTGTTAAGAGTTGCAGTTGAGGGTTATTGGAAATGTATAGAACAACTTACGGGGACTTCCTGACCAATATTTTTCACATTTGTTTGTGACGATACCAGTGTTGCCAACAGAAAATCGACAAGGCTTGGTACACGGGCATCTCAAAGGTGCCAAATTACTTGACATTATTTCAGTGGGACGAATATTACTGCAAAGTGCACAATTTGTAAAAAAAAACACCAGAAAATTGACCTTATTAAAGATAAATTAAAGTAAGAACCTTATTGGACAGGTAAACATTGTATCACTGAAATACTCATGAATTTGACTTTAAATAATAACTTTCAATATGTTTAATTGAATTGCTATTTTCAATACACATTTCCATTGTAACTGAGGCAAATATACATACTACACTGGTAAAAGTATCACTTGAAGATATAAATTTACACTTTACATAATCATCATTAAAGATGACTTACGTGCTAGCCAGATCAATTGGTTTCCCAAATGTAATAGTCACACAGGCTTCAATTAGTTCTTGACTAGCTGGATACTGGTGTAGCTGATTGGCTAGTAGATGAAAACCTTTCATCTTTAGGAAATAGTCTGCACTCCCTTTGTTGGCACGGTGAAAGTAGATGTCTAAAAGCTGTCAAATATAAGTAACAATGGTGATGGATTAACCCTTATCTACAAACACGAAAATGGGGGTTTTCAGAAGCTAATATCAATATCAAGTAACATTTCAATGGATAGATTAGACAGCTTCCAGAAAAATATAACAAACAATTAATTATGCAAATAATATGTTAATTAGCTCATGAATAATTAATGAGGTTTGATTACAAATTGACAACAAAACAACAAAAAATTAATGAATATTGCAATATTTCACATCGTCAAGAACATAATTTCTTTGAATTTTACTCAGATTAGCGAACAATAATTATTTTCTTACTTGATGCAAAAGTAACCTGAATAATATTTAAATATTTTAGATGGTTTTATAGGCATTTTAATTTCTTGTCAAATTTGGTCTATTTTAACAACACAATTACACATTTTTTGTTACATTTAGTACTTTTACAAGAAAATAATATGATGATAATCAATAATTCTTGTTGGAATGGGATACAAGTGACACAATTCATCTAAAACTATCACAATATTTGTTATGTTTCATGTAAAATATACCTAAATTCATATTGTATTCATTTTTTAAGGCCAAACCGTGCCATATGGCACCATGCTTGTAGATTAGGGTTAAGTAAAGCATAAGCAAGAGAATACAACACAATCATAAATTAATTGTGTGCGCTAATATTAAGATAAATGCTTGGCAAATTGCCAAAATATATATAAGATGTAATTTGTGTGCCTCAATTCACATCCGTTATAATTAACAGATGTGGTCCGGCGGGTAATCCTTTACCGTGATAGCCAGAGGGACTGGGCTCGAGAGAGTGTATTTTATTAAAGTGTTTGTTAATTTCATTCATGCCAGTTCATACAAGTGTTTCTATTACTTAATAATTAATAGTTGATATATATACCTTGACAACATTGCTCCTGATTTCCGCCGATTCATGATGTGCCAAGACGATCAATGTTTCTGGTTTGAGTACAATACTGATCACTTTACTCAGATTAGCATCTGGTAAAACAATCAGTGCTCCCGTGAGTAGCTTCAACAATCCTGAACACAACAGACTCAGACTATTATCTTTATTACTGGCATCTAAACTATCAAAACTAGATGAATCCACTGTGCCCGATTCTGCTGTGCCTGATTGTGAGCTGTCAGAGGGCGAGTACAAGTCTGGTGGCGCTTTGCTGGCATCATCGGTGAGACTAACGGGTCGTTTTGGGCTACTGTTGTTTACTGGTGAGTTGGAGGCTGTTGAAGATTTGGCATCCACTTCTGTTAATGAGGATTCTGAAAATGTAATCATTGCAAAATGTCACTTGTTACTTCGATCTTTGGTAAGTTACAGAGTTGATTACCTAGCGGTAACCTACAAACTCAGTACAGTGATTGTATCCCACATAAGCTTTTTCAATTAGTATTCCAATGTGAAATCAATCATTTTTGTAATTGGAAGGGTAACAAATTACTTCTCAACATGTAGCACTATTTAGCCTTTTTTCCAAACCAATCTAAAATCCTATATCAACAAACATCCCAAAGATTTCATTTTTTGTAAATGAAGCACTCACTTAGGCCTTATCTTATTTCCTTAAAGGTGATCCAAAACCTCAAATGTTGCCTAACCCTACCTGTCTTTTCTGAAGTATTGCCTTCATTCTCAGCATCAGCTTCACCACCATCAACCATTTCCTGTTTCCTACTACTACCCTCCTCACTATGTAAGTCATCACTGTGTGGATCATCTAGGTCAAATGAGGTCTGCTTCAGTAGAACTCTGGACGTGGATGTTCCGGCCTCTTGGGTTGGTGATTGCACTCTATCTTCTAGGGCAGGAAAAGGAAAAAACATATCGTAAAACCACCTAATTTTGTGAGGGATTTAATTTCATGAATTTTTGCATTGAAAGTAACAGTAAAATTTCCAGATTGGACACATTAAATGCCTGCTAAAATAGTAGGTATTTCAAATTGGCGAAATTATAGTGTTTTACACTAATTAGATGTTTATAAATTAATTTGTATTGCTAATGTATCATATAAGTGTGTTAGTTGTTTTTTCAGGGTTTTTTACCTTATTGCACGGATCCGCCATTTGCGAGGAGAGCCTTGAACTGGAATCAGATTGAATGAAAGTGTTGCATCATTTTACAATGTCTCACTGCACCATGCATATTGTACAGAGAGAGTCGAACTAGTAACATAATGTTATGGAATAGTCCCATTCAATGCGGTACCAGTTTGAGGCTCTCCTCCCAAATGACAGATCTATGCAAAGAGCGAATAAAGCACCAAACAAATGATAGCATGACTGAATAGCTTACCTTTAAACACAGCATCTACCTCATCTTCATTCAGCTCCTGAATGGAATGTACACGAGGCAAGTAACCCCGAGAATTCTGTGGGGGAGATAATGGTGACGCTCGGGGAGATAGACTCTGGTCTGATGATACGGACAGTGTTCGCAATAAGGTCTGCTTGTATACTTGCTGGGCACCTGGGAAATAAACAATATTGATCAATCATGAGGGTAATTTGGTTTAGTGTGACCTGGGAGTTTAATAGTAATGGGAGAGGCAATGCGAATCGCAAAAATGAAGCCTCCCCTATATGGGTACGATTGCGCAAAATGTACCTTTCAAAATGGGGGTTGTGCTATCTTGACAACGCCATGATTGACAGCATGAAAGTTCTTATAAGGGACATTGAGACGCTATATACCATTTGCGTCAATCATTAGCAAAAATGTACCTTGTAAATTGAGGGCGCTAAACACTAGAAGCTTCAATGTCGGCAATGGGAATCTGTGTACAGTGACACGAGCCTGGTGTAACCCAATCCACCCACTTTTTACATCAGAAGGGAACAAACAAACAAAAAGGGCAAGACAATTATTCAGAAATATGGTATGCAACATTTTTACACTGAACCACAGCAATAATTTAATTCAAACTATGGAATAAGTCTCTTTTTATGACAAATCATCACTCGAAAACATGAAAAATGGCTCACAAACCCTAAAATGAAGACTATGGTGGTTTGGGGCCAATAATATGGTTAATGCTAACTGTGGGATTCCTTTCTTACTCTGTTCTTACTACATGTACAGTTTGGGTACATTGATCTACCTTCATTACTATATTTTACATTACAACGTATTGCTATCAAAATCAATGTACAAGCCAACCCTCAAACATCTACAAAGTGACTAATACTAAAGTTTGATCAGTTCCAAATTGGCGATGCCTCATTACAGCAGTGAATGAATCAGAATGACATGAAGGCAACAATCAAGCAAATACGCTTGGATTACTTTTGCACGCGGAGAGATAAAAAACAATATTTCTCGCCAATTTGGAACTGATTAAACTATACTCTATTACATATTATTTATTATATCAACTATTTCTGCTTACCACAATGCTCAGTGAAGTAGAAACTTGACGGTGCATGACACACAAATGTGTTGACTGCTGGGTGCACAGACAACAAGAAATCACACACTTCAGCTAGATGTATAGCGTCTGGTGGAGTACCCATCATGCCTTTGATGATGTGAACCAATGATAGGCAAGAGTCGGCTGGCAGGGCTGGTAGGTCTTCATGATGTCTCTCCTAGTACACAAAGAAAGGTGGACACTTTTTAATTTCTCATACTCTACTTCCATATCATCTAATACTGGTTCGACCATATGTTACTGTAAAAGTGCACATTTTCGTGTTACTTTTTTTTAAAGCATTTATTTTAGCACTTTTCACGGTCGAAACTGCTGCCGCGAAAAACTTATAACATGCAAATATTCATTCTTTTGCATATAAGTCTATGCGATGAAGCTATAAATTATGAATATAAAGTTAAGCAGAACAGTTAAACTTTGGCAAAGTGCGAAAAATGAATTGCGCACAAATTAGCACTTTTACAGTACTTTAAACACTATTGTCCACTAAGGCACATGTCATGGTTGGGTTTTAGGGGTTTAACTCATTTGTTCCTTATTTCATTGGAAACACCTTGAATTATGTGTTACTTTATCACATGGAAACAACATTAATTCTTATTTTACATTTCCCTAGTCGATGTCTATTATTTTTTCCCAATTTGTGGCGGAAACTTGGAATTACTTGTTATGTTATGCATTTCAAAACATTATCATCCTTGATCAAAATATTTCTTTAAGCAGTTTCTCTGACACCTTAAACATAACCCAATTTAAACACCAATTATTCTTACCCTGCAAATCATGAGCAGACTGGCCACAATGTTAACACTATGCAGCTGTGTGATGTTGAAGTTTTGATACTGGTGGTCTGGTCTAATCAATGCTTCTAGAGCCAGGAACAATAGGTACCATACTCCCTTCTCAGCCTTTTCCCACACTCTCCAAGCTAGGAGGAGTTGAGATACCAGACTGGTGTCTTGGATGATGGCGTGACTGTTAAGTGATACTCGATATTCACCAGTTGTTGAACAGCGATATACAATGCTCTCGCTGCAGCACGCGTCCAATAGCACCTATTGATGAAGAGAAAATTATAAGAAAAACATCATGACATTTTTTAATACTAAAAATAAGACAATGACACTCTAAATTAGTGAATGTATATGCCACTATTTGTGCTTATAAGGTTCTCCATTTTAAAATTTAGGTTATTTTGTAATGCTGCGTCTGATATAGCTCCCAGGACAACCTTTTGCTACAAGATATGGCCGTGTATTATGCAAGGAGTCTAGAATCTGGGGATACGGTCTGCAAATTGAATATGGATTGTGCTGATTTATCTGATAGTCAAGACTAAGACCAATAGCTGCAAAAGGCAAATAATATCATAAAACTAATCACCACGAACTACAAATATTGCTTGGTGATGCCAGTATGAAATACCTTTTACACTATGTAGCAATTGTAGTTTCCAGAAGCTGTAAGTCCTTTTCTTTACAGGATAACAAATTGCCAGTATTATATTATGATTCCAAAAAACAGTAAATGGATGAATAACAAGGGAGGGAACTTACCTGCAAAACTTCAAATCCCACAATGCACTTGTCTGTTGCCATGACTTTAGCAATCATGAGTGGTCCACCGATATCTCGGAACTCCAATGCTAATGCATGGCTTCTAGACTGAAGTTGGAAGAGTAATTTAAGAGCTTTGGCTTGTAGCTGCTTGTTGCTTTCCCTTTCCACCACCTGCAAGTAAATAAGATGTAGTAAACACAAATTGCTCAATATAATATAATAGCATAGCATTATCTGATAGCTATGACTTAAACCAAAAATTATCACATTGAAGCTCTAACTGAAGTAACAGGGGTTTATTATGATGGTCAACAATTTTACAAAGGGTTAAGTACACATATGGAACTGACTAAGTCTGGTATTTCCTCAACATTTTCATCCGTTCCTTAGGATACCAAATGTTCATTTGCCCTATTTATGTTTTCTTTACCATGTTATGACGCTGAAGGACATCAAGAATTGCACGATACATTTGGAGAGTAATCACTGACTTCCGATATTACACCCAAGAATAATGCGCTTGTCATTTACGGTCCTGGCCCCTGGGTACCCGGGCAACTATAGGGCACTCGGCAATGACTCGTTTCTTTGAGGTGACAAATCCCTCGCTAACCCCTGCTGACTTCCCCACAGGGCAGGGCATTTTCAAGTGCCGAGAACCTGAAGAAGTCCCTGCCCCATACCACTGGGGAAACTTGTCAAGTCTTGGCCCATCCCCGATCAAATGCCGGTCGTACCCCCGCCTGCACTACTCCCGGATGACAAGCATTTCCCCGCCCCGTCAGATATGAGAGAAGGCAATTTTCTTCACACCCGCCGTAACCGCGTAAAGCTTCCCTGCCTGCTGGGGAGTGTCTACTGCACAAATCCCCCGCCCCCAACGAGCGTCCCGTAGTTGCCCGGGTACCCGGGAGCCTGGACTGCAAATGACGAAGGCATAAGCAAGCACATTCAAAGGGCTGATTGTGGGAAGGCAAATTGATTAAGCTATGGTCACCATGTGTAAGGACAATTGGATTGATTTCAAAAATGGCATTAAACTTCCTAAATGCTATCCTGCAGCATGAAGATAACAATGAAAACAAATTAAAATGTTTATAAATAACAATTTGTAAAACACTCACCTTCGCAAATAGATATAGAAACACCTTGATACCACCAGTCTCATTGATGGCATTCTCTACCCCTCTGTGTATCTGTGGTACTATGGTATACAACATATGTGCCTCCGTCGCAACAGGGCTTTGTAGCAAAGCATCAGGCAAAGACTTAGAGGATACTGATAACACACGACTTAATGTACCGCTCGGAGCAGGTGCGTGATCATAAACACTGAACACTGGCCCGTTGCTTGGGGAGTATGCCAAGGCCAAACATTCCTGAATAAATTGAAAAGGGAAAATGGGGTTTTCACAATCAATTTGAGATCAAGGTCATACAATGTTACTTTTAATAAATACTAATAAATATGTTCTACATGGTAAGCTTTTGTCATTGCATCTCTAACTAACACACTGCCAAGTAAAATATAGTATTGTTTCTAAACACTCTTTTGTAACGAATGCTTCAACTGTTGTTCATCAAAAATTTAAAAAATTATATACATAAAATATTTTTTAAAAGTTACCACAATTTCACTTAAAATTCATAATTACACTATTTTTAAACATTTTTTCTTTACATAAAAAACACATTAAATATTTACTTATCACCAAAAAACTCTATTTCTTCACCTAAATTCATCTCCTATAATTGGTTCACTATGTTCTCAATCATTTTCAACAATCCCCACACGTCCTATGCGACTTATGCATAACCGCAACAGCTGCACAGTGCAAGGGCACCTAATGTTATCAATTGCAGTGTGTCATTACATGATTACACTGAACATTGTGCATTCAACATTCAGATGAATAGCAGCATTGAACTGATATGTTGTAGGGGCATTCATTAAAGACAATACAGATTCAAGGTAATTTCTCAAAATGAAGCATTAGTCACAACATACATGGAAATACATTTCCTTTTCATTTTGCATCTGTACCTACCCTGAGTGGTTTAATGTCTACTTCTCTATCTCCTGTCAGTACATCAGGGCTGACATCCGCTAGTAGCACATCTCTGCTGATATAGCGACTGTATAATGTAGTCTGTTTGCTACCTTCACATAGACTCAGTGTGTTGTAGTTAGGACCCATGGTGTATAGGTGAAATGCTACTTCTTGATTTAACACATGGCGGTCTATAGTCATTGGGAGTGGGGAGGGAGAAAAAATATTTGTTAGTTAAGGAGACAAAAAAAACCTGTTCTTTTGGCCCAACCGACCCATTTTTTTTAATTAAAAGAAAGTAATACAAATTGTTTGGAAATTTTTGGAAAATTTCATTTTTTGACAAATTTGAAATTTTGTGGGGGAAAAAAACAAACAAAAAACAACACCTGACCTAACGAATAAATAAAGGGATTACATCAAGTGTCATCACACACTCTTTTTTTACAGATCTTGTAATAATGATAACTGCCTAACTCACTTTAACCAATTTAAACTCACCGGTAGAAAAAAAGACATTTTACCTAAGTCCCTTTTATCCGTTATGTAACTGCCCTGACCGATGACACTTGTAGAGGTTCGATTATCTTTAAACCAGGTGATTTTCTCCAAAAGATGTAAGTAAACATATACTTGAAACTTTTTTGTGTGTGTTTATTCAAAACTAGAAAAAAGGAGTTAGGCAGTTATCGTAGCGGGGTGAAGATATTTGATATGATGATTTACATGATAATTTGAACACAAAGTACTAATATTCCAGGTATGCTTTATTTACATGGTAGATTAAAGTGTCCCTTTAGGCAACAAAAAAAAACAGACCTGTTTTACGGCCCCGACCAACCCTTTTTTTTCTTCAAAAAATTCTAGTTTTTAGTTTTTGAATTTTTTTTTAAAACATCTTTACAAATTTTAAAAATTGCTGGAATTTCACCAAAATACCGAATTTATTCTTTAAAGACTTGATACAACCTAGGATGTAAAGTACAGTATTTCCGATTAAAACTTACCATTGAAAATGTACATATTTCCTAACTGCCACGATCCGATACCCGCCAATTCACCCCTATTCAGATGGCTATGCCCAAGTAAGCAGTTCAGCTGTGTCATTGGAGATGGTTTATAAGGAACAGTACCCTTATACTGATATTCAAGGAAAATGTCTCTCTGCAGACACCCATTGATCGTCACGGTTACCTGTCAAGCAAAAAAAAACATTTTTTGTTAAGTTAAGATGAAGTCATTCCTCACAAAAACATATCCAATATCCAATTTCCTATCTGATGCAGAAAAACTTGAATCGTGCGAGTGTACATTTGTAAAAAAGGTTCTTTCATTACGAAAATCTTAATTTCATGAAAGTTTTGTGCTGTACTGATTTAGATATAACAACGTAAGTTACACTTGGTATATTATTTGTTATACAAACATTCAACATTTCAAGATAAGGATGGTATTTAATACACCAAGGTCCTTTTGAAGACCTGAAACAGGCTGAATGAAAAGGAACAGGGATAATTTTACATTCAAAATAATTCTACATACACAATTTAATTTAAATCCAAAAATTTAAATCCAATTCAGGCTTGCGCACATTTCATGTTAGGGCAGCATATGCCTGGAATAGCCTACCATCAGCAGTCAGAATTGAACTGGAGAACATGACTGTGCATCAATTTAAGTCTAAGATTAATGAATTTTAATTGTGTGCAAAGTACTTCTTAATTATATTATTTTGCTATTTATGTTTGATTCATGTATTATGTGTAAATATTTGAACATTTCTTTGTAAATACTGTAATATTTTCTGTATGATGAGGACCTGCTTGGAAAGCAGTGCTTGACACTGAAGCTGTTTACCCTGAATAAAGAAAGATTTGAACAAACAAACAAGATCGTTGACTTAAACTAGGATCAATGACATCTGATACCAACCTTGCCCTATTTTCACAGGTATAGAATTCGACAGATCCCATCATACCTTTATTTTCTGAGTTGCAGTGAACCAATTGATTGGCCCATCAGAGCTCTCTGTTGAGAGTTACCCGTTTGATTTGTAATCACTCAGTTCATTGACTTTTTTAATGTCTGTTGGGCTATTGTTCACATTTGCTCTTTATATACAAAAAACCAACCCTATGGCATATGGATAATATGGCAAAATTAACCAACTTAAAATACTTTTTAATTTTTGATATACTTACGAATGGTGATATCCGTCTACCATCAACCTTCTCCTCATAAGCTATTGCTAGATGCTGCCATTGACCACAATTTAACATTCCGCCGCATGTAGCCTCAGCTAGCTCTACCATTGTATCTCTACTGGTGCCTTGACACAACCTGTATGGCAGGAAATCACAATTAACAATTACTAAACCTTGTATATTCTGATCTAAACACTTCAAAAGAAGTAAGTTCCCCTTTAGGGTTTCCCTCATATTTTCAAAAATATACATTGGGTTGAAATGGATTTTCTGTCAAATTGTTATGAGGTTCATACCAATACTTGACCAAAATTTCAAATCAACAGGTTCTGTCATGCTTGAGTGAGCTTGTATTGAATGACAGAATGTCCCATTTCAAAAGTTGTTAAAATAATGTTTAGTAGTGTGTGTATCCACCACGTTGGTGTATCAATTGACGACATCAATTTCTCATAGTGTTGATGAGGCGCGCTACTCGATATGGAAGTCCAACTCTTGTTGTACCAGAATTTAGCAACTTTTGAAATGGGACATTCCATCATTCAATACGTGCTCACTCGAGCATGACAGAACTTGTTGATTTGAAATTTTGGTCAAGTATTGGTATGAAGCCCATAATCATTTGACTGAAAACCCCATTTCATTCCAATGTATTGTTTTGGAAATATAAGGGAACCCCTAAAGGGGAACTGACTTCTTTTGAAGTGTTTATATACCTCTTACTTACATCTTCGGTCATCAAGTTTGGTTGAATATATTTAACTTAATCTAAAAATATTGAAAAGAGCAATTGCCAGTCAATAGTAAAAATATTGACAGGCTATAATGTAGTCAATTTTGCAAAATGGAAATTGGATTGCAAAGCACAGTAATTTGTAAGATTACCATCCAATGGAGATCTGATTATTTTTCTCTGACCATACAGCGAAGGCTTTTAGATGTACAAGATTCCAAATTTGGCAGTCTGTTATTGGCTGTAATTTGGTTTTAACAACTGTCCTGGATAAGTTTCTAAACATTTTAACCCTTGACGCACAATAACAAGGTCAGACAACCAAGTAAGGCATGATTACAACTGGTCTTCTACATTTCCAGTGAGGAATTGCTACACTGACACAAACTTATTCAACTTTTGAATGTCAGACCCTCCTCCCTCTGGGTAATCAAGCCATCTTACCTTATGAGTATCTTATTGGAGCGAGGTTCTACCCACATTTGAAACATGAGGTCCTTGTTACCGAGAGACATGATATGCATGTAGCCTTTAGTACTGGATGGTATCTTGTCTAGGCTGCTTCTACTTGGGGATTCACTCAGCTTATCTCCTATAAAGTAGGCAATTGCAGAAGAATGCAAGATGTAAATATTTGGCAGTTGGCAGGCGATTATTTTTAATACACCCTGCAAAGATTCATAAACTGTGTTATTAGGCACAAGATGATAACATATCAGCATTTGTATTGTATGTCTATCACATTTTTCAAAGAGTTCCATTTTGAAACACACTACAAACGATTTATGAAGAAAAAAAATTCTTAGTAGTAAGTTTTAATAGGCATTAGCAGAGTACACAATATTGACATTAGTACACTTTTGGTGGCAACTGTAAAGTTTCATGAATACCATTATTAGATACTTGTATAGATTTAATTTTGCTTTAAAAGTTTGATTTTACTTCTACACTTGGATATTGCAACAGCTTGCATTGATTTTTTTAAAAACATATTCAAATCGTTGATGATTTATAATAGTATTTTAAATCTACACTCCATATTACTCTTACTTATATTATCAGCACTCTGATTCCTTGGAAACAGTCTGTTGGAAGACTTGCTTTTGACCCTCAGCTTGCGCGGATTGCCACCATCCATCTGAAACTCGCTGGTTCTCTTCTCCTCCACTTGTAACCACATAGTCATACTGAACCCTTTGCCAACTGGGGGCCAAGTAAGACTACTCTTACAGGTCAACTGCATAGGGGCTACCACCCAAGGGGAGGTTAGGTCTACACTTGGGGTCAACGCACTCTTTGAGGATATGGATACGTCTGAATCAACTCTTGGGATATTAGCTTCCTGTAGAGGTATGATGGCTGTTGTACCAACAGTAGATGGAAAACAAGTGAAGCACGATGGTTGACTCGATATGCTGCACACTACGTCCAGTAAGGTTGATAGTAAGTTGTCCTGTTTTGAAGAAAAATGGGTAAAAACACATCAAAATTATGGTAGGGAAATTCATATTTATCAAAAATGTCCAATTAATTTTTATCTGATATATTTCAACTTAATTTGAGTGTGTCATCTGCATCTTTCAAAATGTATAAATAAAATGGAAACTTTCACCATGAAGGCAACATTATAGAAGGGAACATTGGAAATTTGAAGTATAGGTTGGTCAGTCAGACAGAATAATTGTTTCGAAAAAAAAGAAATCCTGTTCTACAGGCCAGACTTACCCATTTTTTAGAAATCAGTGGGGGGAAAATGCATGTGCAAATAAATACCGACCAAAATAATTTGTTGGGGCTTATCAAAATACAGCAGGATTTTTACAGATTTGTATGATTTTTTATAGTAATTTTCAAAAGGGGAAAACAGTTTTAATAAAACCCAAAGCACCTGACCGACCAACCGACCCATCCTGAGAGGTCCGTTTGCTCGTAGAACAGGGTTTCTTTTTTTCGTCGCCTTATCTCAATTATTTTCAGAAATATAAAAATAAATCAAAAATGGCAAATTTGTCCAAAATAATTCAACTAAAAATAGAGAAATGGCCATGGGGAATAGGGAATAGGGAAATGGGGGATAAATTAAATTAATTTGTATTAAAAACCTTAATGTATGTTAACAGAACCATTTCAACTTTATTGAGTAGGAGATCAGTATGCTTTACAAATCACATGGGGACAAAAATATCTATACAGGGACAGCCCTTTCAAATAAGATCAATTCGGTCATGCTTTTAAAAGAAAAATCAGAATCGTAAATTTTGAAGGGAAAATCTCATTATTACAAATTATGATTCGACAATGCCTTTAGAACACATCAGCAATCGTTGCCTTATTCATCCATTGACCTTTATGAACTTACCACAGGAGGGTTTGGTGTTTGAAAGTATGTTAGATATTCTCTAAGCTCTTTGGCTGATAAACTGTGTTGAATTAGCACCGCAAACAACTCAAGTAGAAGGACTCTCTCAACTGATAGAAGGGTGACAAAAACACAAATCAGAGTTGGGTAAATACACATATTATTTAACCCTGATGTTACCTTAAATATACGAGGGTCATTCAATAAGTTATACCTCCTCCTTTGGATAATAATTAAGAAATAGAACAAAATATCATGACAATTTACAAACAATATTACGATTTGTGAGGATATATTTGGAGGCATATTGTTGTGAATGCTAATTGATATCCCTTATACTTTTTGATCTGATGCGGTCAAACGAAAAATTACCCTCATATAACTATACATATTTATTTCGGTTTTTCTCTGTATTGTAGGGTAAGACATAAGTGCACGATTTTAATACTGAAAAATGTGGTCAGTTTACTAAACTTGCCACGGTTTGCTCATTTTTCAGTCGATTACTTTCATTTTTGGGGAGGATAAACTAGATTAACAACGCGTTATACAAACAACATAAATTCCATGGTTCAATGTATGCATCAAGGTCAAATAGCCATTTCAAATCGTGCACAATCTTTTTTGATTCACCCTGTATAATACCAAATTTATGACATAGGCAGTAGAACTTATTGAATGACCCTCATCTATGTAAGACATACTTTGCTTGACCTTGGTGTGCATTGTTTTAAAAATTTGCCATTTCAAATGTGTTTAACTGTGCTATTGTCTTAGTAGTAATTGATAAAGCAACTGCAGGGGTGATGTACACTGGACTTAAAAGATAACATTAACAAACATCACTTAGTGATTCCCTTGTATAGTTTGCACAATATGATAAACTGTTGTTTATTAAACAGATACAAGCCTGATCAGAACAAAAACATTTATCCATATATTTGATAAACTACTATGTTAATAGTAGTTTATCAAATTAAAAGCTGTTATCAATGTTGATCATTGAATGATCGCATTGAGATTTTAACATTGACCAAATCAGCAGTCAGTTTTGATGGATAAATACGACCCTGTCCTTTGAACAGAAATGGTCTTACATCTGTAATCATACATGCATATTAAAGGACGGGTGATTAAACTTGCTTATGTGAACACCAGGGTTTGGGGGAAATGGATTTATTTGATTTAAATCAGATTTTTAGAGATTTAATTTTATTTTTAAAAGACTAACTTACCCTCTGAGTGTTTCAAAAAAGACCAGCGGAATGATGGACATTATGTAAAACTCTACCAGGTATTTACAAAAATCAAAAAAGAATTTTTAATGTGAACAATTTGCAACCAAAAAAATTCAAGGAAAATCACTGTTGAATTCTGCAACTTGAATTGAAAGTGAATCTATTGGAAATATAAATACTTAGAATGAAGTTAAACAGTCAAGAAACAAATTCACTTAAAATGACCAAAATGAGTCAAAACTAAAAAAAGTTGATTTAAATCAGTGACTTTTATTTCCTCTTAATTCATTTGATTTAAATCGCGATTTAAATATGTTACTGTCTTTGTTTAAATCAATATCATTTAAATCAGCCAATCCTGCACAGGGGAGCGTGTTGGCGCAGCGGATTGTTCCCTCGCCTTGCACCAATGAAACCCGGGTCAATTCTGTGCACGACCGCAGGCTTTATGTGCATTTGGTTTATCACGATCCATGCACGCTTTCGCAGGTTTTCTCCTGCTTTCAAAATCAGTGATCAGTTGTTTCGGTTATCAAAAACTTCCTTGACCCAATGGTATTTGGGGAGCTACATTGAAAAATGGTGGATGTTACAATCTAAGTGCGGATAGGTTTGCGCCTGAATTGGCTGCACCCTAGTTGATGCGATCTGATTCTGATGATTCACCAGCAGCGAAATTACAGCGCTTTGAACCCTTTGGAAAAGGCGCTATATAAATCCAGTTATTGTTATTATTATTTATTTAGCAAACACAGCTTTAAATTACCATTTTCTGATCATTCTTTTGAGATATCTTCACCATATTAAATTTAATTTTTATAAAAAGGTGTTTAGAAAGGTAATAGATAAATTTTACACCATCTCTACTATTTAGTATGACTTATAGCACAAGGCAGCGAGTGCTATAAGGAATTAATAGCACTCATCAACAGTACTAGTATTAGTGATGATTTATGTGGCAGAACTCTGCTGTACAAACCCCTGCACAGTAGGACACTGATAGAATTTAGAAGTTTTGATTCAAGCAACACTGATCAAGACAATCATCTACTGAACACACACACCAAGTTGGGATATAATTAATCAGGTTATTTACGATGTCAAATTTATAGCACTCTGAAGCTGTACAGTAAGTGAAAGTTGTGGAACTCTGGACTGGCTGTGTATGTGCTATTAGTATTTTTTTTTAAATTTAAAAAAAGGAATCCCATCTACTTTGACCCCCGTGTGTACTACATACCTTGTGTTGTGGCTTCCTTACTGGACAGTACATCATTGTAGCTCCTCAGCAATATTCCCGCCAGGCCACTCTGATACAGTCTGGCACGATTCACCCTAGCATTCTTAGCTAACGATATCAGTTGGTTGATACTGTAGCATAGTACCTCATGATAAGCAGCCCCGGGGCTAGTAGCTAGTAGCTCTATTAGCAGACAGCAGATTTGAGGGTAGAGTAATACATGCTGCCTTGAGGGGTTTGAGGTTTCTACTTTGGTCTCTTGGGTATTAACTGAAATAAAATATTTATAAAAACACCTTAGAATAAAGGAATAAAGCCGAGGTAAAAATATTGGATTGGAAAAGGCTAGATAAGTAATTGTAATGAAAGGAAAGATTGATAAGTAATTATCAATTTGAAAGGACTGAAAAGTTCTGAAGGGGAGCAGAAGAAATAATGTGAAATTTATCAAAATATGGAAATTCACCTTCATTTTCATTCTTACAAATTTCACACACGGAAATCAGATCGCAGCTTATGCTGTGTGGGTGCATACAATTGCATTTTATAACAACTATCATAAAATCACACACACAAATTGTACATGTGACTGTAGTATTACAAAGAGATAGGGATTTATATCCAACCAAATTTTTTTACAGGATACTCACTAATAGTGGCACTTTCATCCCTCTCGCTATCTGCCTCGTAACCACCTTCATTGCTGAGTAGATCACTCTGTTCACTCTGTGCATCACTGACTTCTTGAACTTCTTCCAGACTCCACACCAAGGCTGCGTCATCAACACACTGAATATCAGAGATATACAAGACAATTATGATAGACTATAGCGGCGCCAAGAAAGATTAGTTAGATTTGAAAAGTTTCATCGTAAAACGTACCAAAATTTGCCAATTCAAATTTTAATTTGATCATATTGCACGAGGTTATTATTTTTAAAACATGATTTGGACTTCCATTTACCCAGCTAATGATGTTTGTACACCACGATTTTTAACTATTCAATTTCCATAAGTTGGACTAAGAAAAGTGACTCCAAGTGTTAGGTGTTATTTCATAGTTTGTGATGCCCGTATGTGTAGTTCTTTTAGAGAGAAACTTAGTTTACACAGTCTTAAATGACATCACATTTTTTAAAGTTGTTTTGTTACTCCGCAAATTGTTCTTGCTTTTTGATAGGGGGAAGGAAAAAAAAAGTTGACTTGCCCTTTCAGGGTCAAAGTCAGGGTCGGACGGTCAGATTTTTTTGTTTGTTTTTGTTGTTGAAAATTTACTGCCCAAAAACACGTTTTAACCCTAACCCCACTAGACCATACAAAATCATCCAAAATAAAACTATCTCCACGCGCGTGCTGCTGCATTGGCTCGATTACGTCACCTACCGCAGGCATATGTGGCCACGAAGTTTGTGGCCGCATGTGCGCTGGGGAGTTAGCTCAGTTGATAGGGGCACGGACTTGACTCCCAGGGGGTGCTCGGTGGTTTTTCGGGTTAAAAAAATGGTACTTTTTCCCCCTCCCCCCGATACACGCAAAAACATAGCCGTGGGAGTTAGGGTTAAAGATTTTTTTTAATATTTTTTTTAAACAAGCAGATACTACTCAAAAACACGTTTTCATCTTTCTTTATTCTTGAAAAAAAAAAAATAGCGACCCTAGATTTCCGAAAATTCGGGTCGGTCAGAAAGGGCAAGTCAACTCTTTTTATTTTGGCCTAGTCGAAGGAATTTATGAGGATGATACTTACATTTGCATTTGTCACCTGGCAACATTGATTACAATAAATATCAAGATGCTGTGACTGTGATACACTCATGATCATTTCTGCGATGGGTCTACCCAGGCAAGAGCTAAGCACGTGAGAATGACTAAGTGGTTTTCTGATGTCATTTATGAGAGGATTGAATGGAGACTCCTGAATGATGACAAAATAATAAAGCACAGTAATCAATATCATGTATTATAGAATAATAAAGCATAGTAATCAATATCATGTATTATAGAAAGGTGTCAAAATAGGATTTCAGGGCCAGGAGAGAATACAAAACATTGTTCCCTGCCTACGTTAAGACTCAGGGGCAATTTCACAACCAATAGAGGGTAAGACAACCCAAAATGACTATGATATTGCTATGGATGAGGGGGCTTATCAACTCAACAACATTTACGATCAGTTAATCTCATCAAGACCGCGCTCTACTTCCGGTGGTCGTCAGGATAAAAAGCCTGTGATGAGAGCTGACGTCAAATAGTCTGAGGAAGTGCTCAGTGTAGAATGAAACTGTCACAAGTGAGTATAATAATTTGTTTTATTATTATTAGGCCAAATTAAATTAATTGTTTGTCTCAAAGCTCCTCTCCTGTTGTAAAACTAATGCGGAATGCGGTGTTTTTTCATTTTTTTATTTTTTATTTTTTAAATATAAAATATTGAAATCCTTGTAAAAGTGAACTTTTGTATTTAAGATGATGTGATCAATGAAAATCTGAAAAATCTGTGAAATTTTGGGATTTTTTTTTTTTTGAAAAAAAAAATAATCAAAAATCCGATTTTTGTTTTTCTAATGCGCATCAATAAACTAACGCGCGCGGGAGCTTTGAGACAAATGATTTTTTTAATTTGGCCTTATTATACTCATTTTAGATTTGTCACATGAAAAAACAATTTCATATTATATATTAAAGATGTTCTGATTGCTAGCCAAATTTTAAATTTTATGTTTTCTATTTGGCATTCATTACTTCATGAATAATCGCAATAGCTGCATACCAAGTGCGTTCCAATCAAATTAATCGTTAGATGAGAACGCGCACGCCGAGTGCGGGTTACTAATAATTGCCTGAAAGTACTGCGCCAAAGTGTTCCATTGTTTTGCTCACTGACCGACCAATCAAATTAACGCCTCACGCCCCTAAACTGAATATTCAATGAGATATGAGGAAACATGATTAAAGCTTATTTCTGATTGGTTGAATGATAAAAATATTAATGAGGGGATGACCCGACTTGGACTGTTTCAATAACTAAGAAGGGGTGGACAAAATAAACAGAAAACTAATTAATTATTAGCAAGATTATATCGGTACAAATCAACGATTTGGATAAAATATGCATCTTTTTCAGTAATGAATGAGAATAATGACTGCTTAACAACTGTTTTCGTGAATTTGTTTTGAAATCCTCGGGTTTTGTTCTGGTCATTCGGAATTGTCCCTCGGGGGCTGCGCCCCTCGGGACAATTCCTCAGACCAGAACAAAAACCTCTGATTTTAAAACAAATTCACGAAAACAGTTGTTACGCAGTCATTATTCTCTAAATGAAAAGTCATCCTTAAAATTGTTGCATTCCAAAGTTTGAGTTGCATAACTCCAATGGTTCTTATTTTAGAAGCACAAGGTTACAAGAAATTTGCCCATTGAGGGTGCATACCACTATTACGCGCTAACGTGTGTTTCTATGGGAAAGATGCCTCAGGAAAACGGCAATATCTTGAGTTACCTTGCGACTCATTTAATGAAATCTTGGAATATTTATTAACACACATAGATCTTACCTGGGTCAAAAACTCAGATGGGGGTGACCGTTTACATTTTTTTATATTTCCCCCTTTATACGGAGTAGTATTTTTTAACACGAAATTAGACCTTGTAGCCCGTTGTGACCAATGTGTATCCCTCCGCCAATATTTTCAAATAAAACAGTAGATGTATACTCTTTTCATTCGAATTATCTCAGGTACACTTCAGTGAATAAATATAGACCAAATTCAATCATTTTGAATTACATATCATGTCAATATTCACCATTCTTTCCGTTATTTAGGAACTACATTCGTGATCGCGATCGACGGAAGCTGGGCGTTGGACTGTAATAGTGGTGTGCACCCTTAAAGAGACCCATTTTCATCCAATTTCAGAAATCATTATGACATATTAAAGAGCAGAAAATTTCAAATTAAATGGTAAATTTGTATTCGATTTGGATACTCCGTTTGGTAAATACAGCATGTACAAGAAGCTACATACCCACTTGAAATTCATAAAAACCCTTAATTTTTGTCATATTTTGGGATTCCCAGATATCAATTTTCACTTTTACAACGAAGGCCCGTGTTTCTTGATCTTATTGAATGTTAAAAGGATGCATGCTTCATCTTTTTTGATACACCACTCTTACTATAACATAGCAAAGCATGTTCATTCATTTGGTCATGATATACTTGCAATAACTGTCACCAATATACCGGGGAAAAGAAGTACATGTTTATGTAAATGCACGAAGCCACACATTATTGGTTAATATTCATGATCTTTAATTCAATCGTCGTGTAGTCGTACATGTATATTTAAATTTTTGATATCATAAGTATATTTTCAAAACTATTTGTATCATAAGATTGCCTACATTGGCTTGACCACTCCACAAAGATGTATTGATCAAAACTCTCACGAAATATGTCAGTAGGCCTAAGACCTACAGGTCAAAACGATGTCAATATTTTGATTTCTGGTGCGTTTTGCCCCGGTATCCCCTACCCCCCCCCCCCCCCACGCCCATGGAACGAGTTTCTGAGTCATTATGCTTTTGTTTTGATGTCAATGGATGTTATATGTTATATGTTTTGTTTGTAAACTAAATAAAAATACTGAGTTTTCACACACAATCTCGCTCACTGGTATTTTTAAATATGATGGTCCGACAATAACAAATTGCAATTGTCTGAAATAGCAACGGTCAAGCGCGCACCCGACTGACTTTGCCCGTTTGGCCCGTATTTTGACAATTTCGCACTTTAATGAATGAAAAAGTCAAATTTAATAGTGTCAAATGTTGCGATTATTACTTCAAATGTATTTTCAAAATATAAAAATAAAATAAAATGCTACACAAACCAAGTTTTACAACCACAAAGCCCGTAATCGCCTGGTTTTAAAGACTATCTCTGTGCTCCCTTTAAGGGTGCATACCACTATTACGCGCTAACGTGTGTTTCTATGGGAAAGATGCCTCGGGAAAACGGCAATATCTTGAGTTACCTTGCGACTCATTTAATGAAATCTTGGAATATTTATTAACACACATAGATCTTACCTGGGTCAAAAACTCAGATGGGGGTGACCGTTTACATTTTTTTATATTTCCCCCTTTATACGGAGTAGTATTTTTTAACACGAAATTAGACCTTGTAGCCCGTTGTGACCAATGTGTATCCCTCCGCCAATATTTTCAAATAAAACAGTAGATGTATACTCTTTTCATTCAAATTATCTCAGGTACACTTCAGTGAATAAATATAGACCAAATTCAATCATTTTGAATTACATATCATGTCAATATTCACCATTCTTTCCGTTATTTAGGAACTACATTCGTGATCGCGATCGACGGAAGCTGGGCGTTGGACTGTAATAGTGGTGTGCACCCTTAAAGTAGTATACAAAATGGCGGGTGGTTTACCATCTTTGGCAGTAATTCACCACATTTTAGCCTATAATTTCTAAATGGAATATTTCTGGCCCCTAAGAATTTACAAACATAATGAAAAAAATATGGGGATTCATCTGATTTCAAAATATGAAATGTGAAAGAAAAAAATCATAGTAAAAAAAAAGGTGATCAGAACATACCCTTTAACTATAACTAACACTGCAATGTAATAATAGAGGCATCATATATCGCACACAAAATTGCACATGGTAGGGTAAAGTACAAGAAAACCAGGAATAGTTTCAGACGTAGCAGGAGCAAATTTGCATATTTTCAAACCAAGATTACACACTAATGCTAAATTTTACCATCTGGCAACTCTAAATAAACCCCTGGCAAGAAAAGTATCCTCTATAGCAGGTGGCAGACAAAACTACCAAACAAGTGTTGAGAAAGGTAACAGGTGTTATCAAAACCAATGAGTATACCTTTTGGATCAGTCTTACAAACCTTACTACCCGATGATCCAAGCTGATCATTCTGAATATATCTAATATCAGCCACATGCCTTTACCTAATTCCCAATGCTATAAAGCCTACTCACCAAAGAATCTCCATCAGGGCTCCTTCCCAGTGCAGCTAACGCCAAGTTGACTCTCATCAACGATCCCACAATATCCAACATCAATTCCAGCTTTGTCTCTGGTAATGTTGCCGCGGACACCCTTCTCTTTCTTTGTCTGTTATTGAGTGGTGACCAGGTCACCTGCATTGATCCACAACCCATAGAGAGATCATTCAAACCTTGAAGAGCATCCTTCAGTAGTCGTCTAGCTAGGATATCCCCATTGTGCTGCAGGAAGCAGTCCTGAAAAGTGGAGCTATTACAAAATAGCACGCTACAAGTTCTCCAGATATCAGCAGCCATTTCCAGTTTATCTTTGCTAAGCACACCGACCAGGTCGGAACCGGATTCTTCCGGATCAAACACTCTTGAAAATTTTGTAGGTGTATTGGATGAGGCAGAGGAGGGACTGAAAGTCGAGGTGCCACTTTCTGAATATGCTTTACTACCAGTCTCTATGTAGGTTGTAATGCTGGGTGACTGAATGACTTCGTATGACATCAAGCAATCTTCCTGACCACTGGAATCCTGCTTCAAATCAGTCCCAGATGTACTGCGGCTCATATACTGTTCATTAATCGATTCTAAATCACATGGAATAACTTTGACGACAATCTCGACAAATGCATCTACAACAGCACCTTCCGCAAGTATGCTGTCACTACTCTTGGTTAAACTCTGAGTAGATCCACTTAAACCACTATCAGTTGTAGAAGTTCTTTCCCTCAACTTTGTGTCAAAAGATATCTTGCCTTCCTCTGAGAGAATTAGTACCTCAAAGACTCTCAGCACATGCATGCGAGTAACGTCTAAACTGAGTAGATGAAGGAGTTGTGACAAACCTCCTTGTATTAGAAACAGATTCTGAGCTGAAGCGGTTGTCAACATTGGCGGTAATGCACAAAAGCAATATTCCAAAACTATTGGGGAAGTAATGCGATTAACAGGTTTTGTTCCAGCACCAGGTAGAGAATCAGTAGTCGGTCCAGTGGATTCAAAACAAGGCAAGAAAACTCGGAGATATAGTTCCTGCTTGATTGTGATATTTCCATGTTTGACTAGGTGTAATAAGTGCTTTGCTATCTGAACACTAAGACCTTCATCTTTGCTAGCTAATAACAAGGTATATCTGCCTAATATCTGCCATCTAGTAGACAGTTCATCACCATCCTGTAGGCTGCCATCACTCCCAATAGCACTATCACTGGAAGGATAATGCTCCACTGGTACATGAGTCACAGGCGGAGGGGACATAGGTGCACTCTGTGGAGTAACCGGACGGGATGAGTTTTCTCTTGTCGAACATTCCTCGCATGAACCCGCATCATGTCTCTCTCCCCCTCCTAACTGTTGTAAGATCAACTTGGCTAACAGGCTAAGTAGTAAAGCTCGAACTGGCGCTGGTCTTTGCTCAATATTCTGTAGAAGAGGCGTGATGATGTGCCTTGGTGTCATGCAGCAACATATACCGGCTGGCTCTAAGGAGTACAACAGCATCACTATGGTGAACCTACATTTAGCCTCTTGTAAAATATCTAACATCATATCTATAGGCTCTGCTATGCAGCACTTGCCACGGTTACCTCTAAGAAGTCCATCAGCAGGGCTAGATGGAGTTGATGGTTCTGATGGTGGCATAGAGTGCTTCTCATCTACGTACACATTATGTGCCATTCCTAATAGACTGTGGTGGTGATGCATGCGTTGAGTGTAATCACACGTGTGGTGCGTACGTTTCAGACATTGAAACTTGTGGACATACTCAAGCTTGGCTCTCTTGGTTGCAATAACAAGTTTTGCAAGACTCGACAGTAAACCATAGATGCGGTCTTTCAGTTCCTTGATTTTGCGTCCGTCGGATATCCCAGATGAGAGTTCATAATCCAAGTCTAGTAACATAGACGACATCAATGTGTACCCACCACTTGTAGTGAATTCAGTCAATAGCGATAGGGCATGAGTCACAACTGTCTGGTTATCACTACAGCTCTGCATTATGGATGTTAAGAGCAGTATTAATCCATGAAGGATTTCACAAATACATTGAGAATCTCGTTTTAAAAGTTCTTGCTGATCGGATGTGAGTGGTGAAGTGGGGACCCTAATGTCTTCACTGGACAGCATCTGTGCACCAGTTAGCTTGTCTAATACATTTGCATTGCTGTCCTGATTTACAGTTTCAGATAGATTCATCTCAGAGTTCTGCAAATCAGTCTCTTTCTCATCAACTTGTTTAACACTTGCTGGGCTTTTCTCATAGGTACTGGGTGGAGGTCTGAAAGAGCTGATCTGTTTTTGCATATCCTTTGCTATCTGTAAAAGGGTGAATAGTACTCCAGTAGATGCCATTTTGGATGCTTCATGATGCTGTGTACAACTGTAGAAACAAAGCTTCAGAATGACGCGAAGGACAAGCCTCTGCAACAACATTACATTGTCGCTAGTCCATCCCTGCCCAAACAAGTGTTCTGTTCTGCTGTCTTGCATAGAGTCTGTGTGGAATTTATTCAAAACAGTGAGAAGCTGAGTCAATTGCGGTGCAAGAAATAACGATAGTGAATTTCTATGGGTGGAATGCATTACTTCGCTCGAGCAGAGCCTCTCCAGCAACGACAGCAAAACAAGACATAAATCTAACACATCTGTCTGCACTAGATCCACCTTCTGGTGATCACTATCTATTGCCAGTTGCCATTGTACCACAGGAGCATTTTCATACCAACTTTGAGGAGAAGAGTTCTGTTTGGTGTACACAAACTGCACTGGTAGTGATCGACTGGCTCCGGTGGATTTACTCCTCTTTAAGATACCATCATCATTTTCCGAATCAGTTGTGTCATTCTTCTTCTTCTTGCCTCTACTCAATGATGCTTTCCTACTGCGGTAGATACTCCTAGCACTGCTGAGAGCTGATGTACTCTGTGACTTTCTATCCATGCTTGCTGTACGCTTGAACATCCCTGGTCCTGATTCTTGACGTCTCATACAACCTCTCATGTGCAGACAGGACTCTAGAGTTGGGATGTTGACTTTTCGATCTGAAAATAGATGGAAAATAAAAAAGGATAATGTTAAATAAATCTAAATAATATCAAATGTCCAGATTTTTCTACATGGCCAAAAGATAATATATGTGATCCATCGCATCAAAACAGGCCACTTGTCTCCAAAAAGGAAGATTGATATTTTAATTTCATGTTACAAACCCAATTTTTAGCTTTAAAATGACACCTAACTTATTGAAATTGAACATAAAAAACCCCAATGAGTGAAGCTTTAAAGATGATAAATTCCTTTTATTTTCTTTATTTTTTCTCATCTTCCTTTGTTCTTTTCTCAACAAAAAAAGGTTTGCTGACAACTGGTCTGTTTTGTTGAGATGGGTCACATTTATGTTCTTATGATGTAACAATACACATGTTCCTTGCCCTTGGTTAAATTTAATTTTTGCATTTTTGCAGATTTTTCTATACATAGAATTGGGTCATACTGGAAAGAAAATACAGGATATCATGGGGAAATAAAACCCATGTCACAAGACATTATCATGATTATACACATAGCATGCGATTTAAAACAGCATGTGACTGACCCTACCTGGCAAACTGCCAAATCAATTATTACTCTAAGATGTGAATGCCCTTTCATTGTGAAATGTATACCAACCACTGGTTGCCTTTCCTTGGTAACATCAGGTTCACTGTGTGTTAGCAGTTTAACAAGTGTTTACAGGGTGGATGGGTTCTATAATTTTATAAACTTCCAGCATAAAGCTGCCAAATTGATTTCCCCTATGGAAGATGTGACAACCCTTCACTGTTAATGCACAGCCTCCTCTGGATATTAATTTCCCCTATGGAAGATGTGACAACCCTTCACTGTTTAATTCACAGCCTCCTCTGGATATTAATTTCCCCTACGGAAGATGTGACAACCTTTCACTGTTTAATTCACAGCCTCCTCTGGATATTAATTTCCCCTACGGAAGATGTGACAACCATTCACTGTTAATGCACAGCCTCCTCTGGATATTAATTTCCCCTACGGAAGATGTGACAACCTTTCACTGTTTAATTCACAGCCTCCTCTGGATATTAATTTCCCCTACGGAAGATGTGACAACCATTCACTGTTAATGCACAGCCTCCTCTGGATATTAATTTCCCCTACGGAAGATGTGACAACCATTCACTGTTTAATGCACAGCCTCCTCTGGATATTAATTTCCCCTACGGAAGATGTGACAACCCTTCACTGTTTAATGCACAGCCTCCTCTGGATATTAATTTCCCCTACGGAAGATGTGACAACCATTCACTGTTAATGCACAGCCTCCTCTGCATATTAATTTCCCCTACGGAAGATGTGACAACCCTTCACTGTTAATGCACAGCCTCCTCTGGTTACCTACCCATGAATGAATCAGATCCCAAATGTGGATGTAATGTTTACGACAGAATTAATAAGAAATGCTCTTCAATATTTATTTAATATCTCTTACGTAGAGGGAAACCATTGAAATGGTCATGTGAGGCTGTGATATGATTAAGTAAATATATCATCTCATGCAAATTTTGGTAATAATAATTCAGTGACAAATTTTGTTAATATTATAACATGGCCCTTTGCCATGGCAACAGTCGACCATGTCATATAAAGGCCTCTTCACTTCAATTATTCAAGAAAATGATCAAGTCTTATCTCTTTTCTGGGTGAAGATTTATCTTTATCCTTATTTTTCTTTTTATATTTATTTAATTTTATCTTTATTTTTGCAATTTGATCTTTTATTTAAGTATAATTTAATTAATAAATTAATGTTATACCATATAATTGCCCTTTGTTAATGAATGTCCAGGCCTTCCCCCTTTCTTAACACTGAATAGAGTACTAAATTATACATGTATATTAAAGTTTTATCACAAATAATCAGAGAGATTATAATACGAGGGTCATTCAATAAGTTCTACCTCCTACCTCATAACTTTGTTATTATATAAGCCATTCTTATGAAATATAACACAATTGTAGCTTGGAACCTCAGCTACAAATTCAATGTATATTGATCTGAGTAATAGTTGTACATTTCTGGAGATGCAGTGAAAACCAAACTTCCATTTAGTGTGACGGAAACAGATACAAAACAGCAAAATATCGCCGAAGTGCTATGCATTTGGCCTATTTTAAGAGACAAAACTTTATGCAAATCTTATGCAAATTTTGGTAATAATAAATTAGTGACAAATTGTTTTAATATTATAACATGGCCCTTTGCCATGACAACAGTCGACCATGTCATATAAAGGCCTCTTCACTTCAATTATTCAAGAAAATGATCAAGTCTTATATCTTTTCTGGGTGAAGATTTATCTTTATCCTTATTTTTCTTCTTATATTTATTTAATTTTATCTTTATTTTTGCAATTTGATCTTTTATTTAAGTATAATTTAATTAATAAATTAATGTTATACCATATAATTGCCCTTTGTTAATGAATGTCCAGGCCTTCCCCCTTTCTTAACACTGAATAGAGTACTAAATTATACATGTATATTAAAGTTTTATCACAAATAATCCGGGAGATTATAATACGAGGGTCATTCAATAAGTTCTACCTCCTACTTCATAACTTTGTTATTATATAAGCCATTCTTATGAAATATAACACAATTGTAGCTCGGAACCTCAGCTACAAATTCAATGTAAATTGATCTGAGTAATAGTTGTACTTTTCTGGAGATGCAGTGAAAACCAAACTTCCATTTAGTGTGACGGAAACAGATACAAAACAGCAAAATATCGCCGAAGTGCTATTCATTTGGCCTATTTTAAGAGACAAAACTTACCTATAGGTCAATTATAACCATTCTAAATGTCAGATATCTCTTTAACAGACTATAAACAATAAAGGTGACTGATTTCTTAGGAAAAATATGCCATTTGATTACCCAGAACCAGATCTGGACAACCATTAAGTTTACCCCCTCCCCTACACTGTTATTACGGCTGTGTAAAATTTTACACAAGTTGTGTAACATTTTACACAACCGCTGTTTACTGTAGGAACCTAGCATCTGTTGTGTAAACAGTTTACACAACCCTAGTTGTGTAATATCTACACAACAGTTGTGTAATATTTTTAAACAATAATGTGTAACATTAATTTACACAATTAAGTTGTGTAAATGGTTTACACAACAATTTGTCAATTTTCTACACAATAGTTGTGCATTACTATTGGGTTGTGGAATGGCCATTTAATATTTTACACAGCAATTGGTTAATTTTCTACACAATAGTTCTGCATTTCTATTGAGTTGTGGAATGGCCATTTTAATGGTTTACACAGGAATTGGTTAATTGTCTACACAAAAGTTGTGCATGGGGTTTTGGAGAGTTGATTGAAGCATTTGACGGTAAGTACGTTTCACTTGAAATATTACAGTAATAAGTAAAAAGTAGTCAGTGTGTGCGATTCTATCAGTTGGCTTTTTTTAGTAAATTAGTGCAAAAGTATATCGTCGTGTGACTGTGAAGTGTAAACTATAAAGTGTGTAAGCTTATAAGCTTTAGTTTAGTTAATATAATTTTTAACTAATTTACCAAAAAAGCCAACTGACACTTATTACTAAACCTGTTATTGTAATACACAATAATATCACCACACACTGCAATCTCAAGATAAAAGGGGCATTTTTCCCCCCTCCCCAAAAAAACAAAATGTATTTCAATTTAGTTAAAATTAAACAACATTTGACAATTTTATAAAATTACATTTTTTTTGCGATTCGCACACATTTTCTTACCAAATTAGGTTAAACTAGACCAAATTTGATGATTTAAGCATAAACAGCTCCATTGTGCGCAATATTTGATACCAAATTAGTTAGAATTATACCAAATTTGGCAATTTTAGCGTAAATTGGCAAAAAATATTGCGCACGCAAGCGCATTTTCTTTTCTTCGTGCCCCCTTTTGCCCCCTAAAATTATGATGCTGGTGCCGCCACTGAGAGTATCCCATTCTGGGGTACTGGTAACATTGACTTAGACCCTGGATTCACATGTGCTCATCCTAGGTTCAATTTTATGTTTACAACTATTTTACCAGCATCACTATTACACTTGGCACATGACCTATAATAATAATATGAGAATCATGTGATGCCATTTATGATATCTAGTTATTGTGTGTAGGCATTTATGTCTACCCACCCACTCCGATATGTTTTTACAATGTCTGTTATACACACCACAGATTGTTGCAATGACATTTTTAGTTTCAAATCCTATTATATTTAATAATCATATTCTCTGATGAACTATACATTAGATACAAACAGAAATTATATACATACACAATATTATCAGTGCACCTCAACATTTCACCTCAAAGATGTTTACAAACCAATGACTACTTCCTTCCTGCTGGTATCACAGATCGGTGAGCATGTATAACAGTTATGGAAACTATACTTTTATAGGCTTACTATCATATCATGTATACTGTATTTATGGATATATGGATGACTGCCTTATTTATCATAGAGTCCTTGATGTATGATCCTAAACTAAATACAATTGTTAAAATACACAAGCTGCAGTAAAGCTATTAAATATTAAAAAATAATCTGTTTGGTATTTTGGTATTATAGCTTAACCTACTCTAAAAATAGTGGTATGACTAATGTTTCTGTTTCAATACTAGTGTGACAAAACAACAAAACATTACTCAAAGTTAATTTGGATAAATATAAACATAAACCAACAAAACCAAATTGTTTGAGTAAGGTACCTTTTGTGATACTGATAGGACATGCATGCACATGTAGGGCAAACAGAATGAACACAGATTTGTAGCATTAGCATTAGATAGGATGTCTTGACCAGTGGCGTAACCAGAGGGGGGCGATCGCCCCCACCAATATTTTAAGTGTGTCGGTTGAGATACGCACTGTCGGTTCATTTTGACAACTAGGTTGTGTATTACACAACTAGGTTGTGTATTACACAACTAGGTTGTGTATTACACAACTAGGTTGTGTATTACACAACTAGGTTGTGTATTACACAACTAGGTTGTGTAAACTATTTACACAACAGTTGCTAGGTTCCTATAGTAAACAGCTGTTGTGTAAAAATTGTACAATTGTAAAATTTTACACAACCGTAATAACAGTGTATGCCACTGGTCTTGACATTGGCATTGGGTCATCAGACACATTTCCAAACTATTTTGTTTATTTAATGCTTTTTTTAAAAATATTTCTGTCATTTATTGTACAGTACACAAACATAATGGACATATTTTTAGGCCTAATTAAACAACACCTGTGTGCCATTAACAACTATAGTAAAAGTGTTTATTTTTGCTTGTTGTTAATTCCGTGCTAGCTCAAAAGTGTGCTATACTGTAAAACAAATTAATTTCGCGGCATGTTTTTTTCGCGAATTGCTAATCATCACTAGTTTCGCGAAAACTTGATTTCCCGAATCTAAAATTTAATTTACTAAAAATTATTTGCAACATGTAAAAAGACGTTGAGACTTCCGAATTTTGAACCCTGCACTCAATTATAAAATAAGTATGAAACATTTTTTTGGCCGAATTCTGAGCTATTCTGTGCCTTTCGTAAGCACAACTATTACTAACAGTGGTGTGGACCATCAGGTACAGCTTCCGTAAAACTGTATAGACCTTATTTATTTTTAGCACTTTTTGGTCTATAACTCAAAAAATAAATAAGATATTCAAAAACAAACAAAAATTACCCTGGGGAATGTTATCAGGATTATTATAAAACTAGTATGACAAATTTCATAAAATATATTTTGAGTTATCTTTGCAGAACCTAAAATGGGTCAAAAAACGTGTGTTTTTATAATTTTTCCAAAATGGTCAATTTCATTATCATGGTTGGATTTATTGAACCCTTCCCTGCAAAAAACTGTATACTTTTATAAAGATTAAATGAATATTGATGAAGTTACGGCAGTTTTACGGAGGCTATGCTGAGGGTCCACACACCTTAAGACCATAGAAATTACCAATAAATCATCAATCTCTCTCTCTCTACAGGGTGTCCCAGAATGATTTATACCGTGTTTGTAAAAATATGAAAATATGAAAATAACACTGCAGTTCAAGTCTAATGCCTGCAATACAATCGGACACATGTTTCCTACTTACTCTGTTAAATTTCATCAAAATATCTTTATCCGTTCCGATATGGCATGATATTATTGAAAACATGTTTTTCACTTTCAGCGTATTTCAATTAACACAACTCATACGAAACTTCAAAACTGGGCTTGAGATAGCATGATATAAATCACTTAGCAGAACACTTTCCTCCCTTCATAAAACATCACCAACAGTTAATATCTATATAATTTTGGAAATTGGACACAGCAATTTACACACATACATGTATCATTAACCATAACATGACCAAATACCACGACCCAGATCTCCAAGAGCATGCATAGACGGTTTTCCATGACATAATCGACCGAGCCTATAAAGTGAGCGCAATATACTGCGCGAACGTGAAGCTGATAGCCATGGCTTGCCTATGGGGGCCAGAGCTTTGTGTCCCTGGATCCAATCCCGGTGGGGGAGTGACGATTTATTGGGAAAAAAACTTGAAAATCCTCGGTTTTGTTTAAAAACACCCTGGTAGGGTTAGGGTTGAAATTGAGCTCTGTGCCAAATATGGTCAATGATTTTATGAGTTTCAAAAGAGGTATTTTTGGTGGAATCTACAGTTTTTACAGAAGAGTGCATAATTTCTGTCAGAAATGTCGGATTTCTAAAATTAAAAACTCCTTAAAAAGCGAAATATATAGATATAGAGAATCATAAGCACTTTGATAGGGATGTTCATATAATTGACTATAGAGGGCGACATTTTTTTTGAATTTAAAAAAAAAAAATATGTAGAAAACTTCATGTTTACCTCTTTTAAATCCATCGGAAAAGTACGAAACAAGCTGGGTGTATTCACTGATGTCTAAATAACCACACACAAGCAACTGGACATCATGAAAGTAAACCCTTTTTTACCTAAAATGATTTAAAATGTGCATGACTTGACCAGTTTTCAGCAATATGATGCAAACTACTTTTGGTTATAACTTTTTTATTATTCAGCCTGCAGACAAGGTTGAACCATCATTTTTTATTGTAAAGTACTTTGTTTCCATGTATTCCATTTTCAAAGAGATAATTTTATTTTCAAAATTTCATGAACATGCCTAACTTTGACCAATAGCAATGGTATAGCTAAATAAATGCACCTTTCCTGGTATAACTCATTGTGGGACACCTTGTATAATTTTCACTCAAAAAAATTGTAAGTAGGGGGAAATAAGACAAAAAGAATTAAAAATGTTCTGAAAGTGTCCTGAAATTTAACAAATTCAGTGAAATCCTTCAAGAACTTCAATGACCTATGCCAGTCTGCATGAAGTATATTGATGAACTGGATCAGGTATTGAACGATCCATCTGCTGAAAATGGCAACAAAAGGATTTGGATGATATTGTGCAAAATAATAAAGATCCAGCTAGAATTTATAAACACAAAGTTATCTATTTGCAAAAAGCACAAAACCCAAGGCGTTTTAAAAAAAAAGAAATATGGGTGCTTACCTATTCCAAATGATGTTAGTTTGTCTTTTTTAAGGATAATAATGACACCTGTTCAACTCCTAATGGCAAGTTTTCTATACATCAGCCCCAGAAGATGTTGGGGTCGAAAATGAATTGGGCCTGACCACTTACACAACGATGATAACACTATCTTCTACTATATAACACCTTTATATCACTTATAACACCACTGCCACTTCAGTGTGATAATCAAAACTTCAAGTGAAGTTATCAATAATCAATCTAATTCAAATGATACTGAAAAATGGTACCATGGTACGTACTGTTATGAAATGGGATGATAAAGGCAAGGACCTGGGAGGTTAGAAGCAAGGCACGTTGGTGGATCCAGAAAAGATAGAGCAATAAAGGCTGTCAGCATTTCATCATACCAGGCATCTTGTGGGTACTAGTAAACTCTGTTTCATATATTCAGGACATGAACCCCTAGCTAACAGTCAGTCATGGCCAGGAATGATTGGAGGTCAGCAATAACTTGCAAGTGAATGAGGTGTGTGTGTGTGGGTACAAATCCTGTTTACAAATACTATTGATCCAGTCACGCTTGAAAAGGCCTGATAGCCTCTTTAGTACATGTGTGACATACCATGGCAGGTAATCTGATTATACATAACAACCACTAAAGAAATATCAAGAAGATTATGAACACCTGTATAACAAAAGGAGGAATTGCACAACTGAGCTTTATTGATCAGATCAAACAAGCAAGACTTAAAAAGGGAAAAGCAGTCATAAAAACTCCCAGTTCCAACAATACCATCAACCAATACATGGCAATAACAATGAGACATCAATAACAATAACCTGTATTATAATCAAATATGGTCATGTGTTTTAAGCTCGCCTCCTTTCGCGTTACACAAGGATTTTGGCTTTCGCGACATGATTTTAACTTTACACATTTATATTTGCTTGTATACCCCCCTGAGGTAGTAAAAGTATACATTTTCTGAAGGGAAATTGCATGAGGAAACCAAATATGCCATTACAATTATAGTACGACCAAGAACTAAAAAAAGAACTGAAAATATCAGAGTTTTTTAATTTTTAATTTGAGATCCATATATTTTTTATACCTACCCCTATCATTATTTACTTTACATATTTGAATTCCTCATGAAATTACCCATTAGATGATATATAATTGTCAAAGTTACTACGTCGGTATGGTAATTATACCGGCTAGTGAATATCTCCAATTTTTATTTTATATATTTTTAGAATTTTCAGAAATATTTGTTTAAGGATGAACCCTTCCCTGATATAAACTGCATTTCTGAATTCCTCTAGTTATAAGCTTTCCAAAAATGTATACTTTTGCTATCATAGGTTGAAAACTTTTTCTGTTATAGTCATTTTTATAAATCCGGTAAATTGAGGCTGATTATTCATGTTGACTGTGTAGCGAATAGGAAGAAAGCTGATGATCATGGTCTTATCCATAATTAATTAGTTGTTGCAAATAGTTGACAAGTCTGTTGAACCACATACTTAAAGACTACTAAATATCCTTTAAAATGGGACCAGAATGGTGTTTGTAACATTAGGAGATGACTAGTTATTGTAAAAAGAACAAAGATTATCGCCATTATTGGCTTATCCCCATTGAGTTTGTACAGGCGGCACCTCTTCCAGCGGCACCCCTTCCAGCACCACCCCTGGTCTCCAAACATCAAACAGCTGTATCTCCCCTTCTGTATTAGCTATACCAATGCCATTTTGCAGGCAGATAGCTTGTTATTAGGGCTTTAAAATGATACCAAATTTGTTGAGATAGCTTTTGTGGTTTTGAAAATATTTGAGGAAAATGACAGCATAAAACTAAAAAATGTAACGGCACCACCCTATTGGGAGGCGAGTTCATAACGCGTGACCATATATATTATGTATATTAAGTACAAATTGGAAGATGTTTACAAATGTGCATTGGGATGCATAAACATTGTGTTATACATTGTATTGTTACTGTACTCTTCCAAAGCTCAAACCTTAACACCTTAATCCTAACCCAATTTACCCATGTCTCATAACCAATCAATCATACTCACACTTACACACACTCTTAACCCATTACACTGACACCCCTACTAACACTAACACACTGAAACTAACTCTAACCCTATAACTAACATTAACACAAGCACTACCATTAATATCAATACTGACACCAACATCCACACCAACACTCACCTGCACACTCACCCCAACACCCACACAAACATCGATGCCAATAGCAGCACCTGCTAACAGTAACCCTTAACACCAACACTCACCCAAACACCCTACCAACATTAACACCCACGCAAACACAAACACCAATGCCAACAGCAGCACCTGCACTATCACTAACCCTTAACACCAACACTCACCCCACACCCATACTAACACCCCTACTAACATTAACACCCACACAAGCATCAATGCCAACAGCAGCACCTGCTAACAATAACCCTTAACACCAACACTCACCCCACACCCATACTAACACCCCTACTAACATTAACACCCACACAAGCATCAATGCCAACAGCAGCACCTGCTAACAATAACCCTTAACACCAACACTCACCCCACACCCATACTAACACCCCTACCAACATTAACACCCACACAAGCATCAATGCCAACAGCAGCACCTGCTAACAATAACCCTTAACACCAACACTCACCCACACCCATACTAACACCCTACTAACATTAACACCCACACAAGCATCAATGCCAACAGCAGCACCTGCTAACAATAACCCTTAACACCAACACTCACCCACACCCATACTAACACCCCTACTAACATTAACACTCACACAAGCATCAATGCCAACAGCAGCACCTGCTAACAATAACCCTTAACACCAACACTCACCCCACACCCATACTAACACCCCTACCAACATTAACACCCACACAAGCATCAATGCCAACAGCAGCACCTGCTAACAGTAACCCTTAACACCAACACTCACCCCACACCCATACTAACACCCCTACCAACATTAACACCCACACAAGCATCAATGCCAACAGCAGCACCTGCTAACAGTAACCCTTAACACCAACACTCACCCCACACCCATACTAACACCCCTAATAACATTAACACTCACACAAGCATCAATGCCAACAGCAGCACCTGCTAACAGTAACCCTTAACACCAACACTCACCCCACACCCATACTAACACCCCTAATAACATTAACACTCACACAAGCATCAATGCCAACAGCAGCACCTGCTAACAGTAACCCTTAACACCAACACTCGCCCTACACCAACATTAACACCCACAAAAACACAAACACAAACCATAGATCCTTGATCTATGCACAAACTCAAACACCAATGCCAACAGCAGCACCTGCACTAACACTAACCCTTACCTTAACACTTAACCAACACTAAATCCTACCCTTAACCCTATAAGCTTCTATATCAATACTATCTCTAACACTCCACTAAGATTGGTACTAACACTAACTCTAATGCTAATCTTACTCTCTCCCTAACCCTAATCATAACTGGAACCTTAACCCTAATACTAACACAAACCCTAATCCCCTATTCCAATAAGATTTGCATAACATACCTGAAAAAGACTGTCACTTTACCCATAGATAATTCATGATATGAGTTGGTTGTACTCGGTAACTAAATGTTTATTAGCCAAATATCTCCTCAAACAGGAACTGTATTTCCTTTCCCAGTTTATACTAAGCGTGCGTACCTAACAGGACGATACCACCAAATATCATTTAGGGCATAACAGTGACAGAGAGGTCCTTCTACTTTTAAAGTGGTATGTACAGGTTGTCCCAAAAAGATAAATTCCCCATTGTTGCCCAAATTTCATGAATTGGTTTCATTATGAAAATCAATAATATTAGGTTGTTTTGTAACCAACTTTGACATATTGTAATCCTTCATATGAATTTAGGATCTATCAAACTGAAGATACACTCCATTGTGTAAGGAATGGGGATTTCATGCTATTGGCAAAGTGAAAAAAGAAATTCTCTCATATACTACTCTAATCTTTTGTTCCCTTCTTTTTCTAACTGCTATTAATTATGGTTGTTCAAATAATTAATGATTCTTTATTTTAATTCAATTTGATGGATATAATATGCTTGTCTGACCTCAATAACTTGTGGTCAATTATATTCGGTCAAATACATTGATTATCAAGTTAACAAAACTACCTGGGTTTAAAAACCAAGACTAGGTTTAAAAATCCAGACTTGACCAAAATGAGGGAACATACCATCGTACACCCACCCCTACAAAACAGATGTTTGGTATTTCGTACTCTCTAATCTGAACATTGCAAAACAGGAAAATTAAGTCATACAAATATCAGATTTTTCTGACAAAATTCAGTTCCCAAACCCACATGTG
The DNA here is from genome assembly GCA_035610835.1 of Ophiura sarsii. Lineage (NCBI taxonomy): Eukaryota > Metazoa > Echinodermata > Ophiuroidea > Amphilepidida > Ophiuridae > Ophiura > Ophiura sarsii. Next base: position 27,876,802 of record CM069441.1, read on the forward strand.
AGAACCAGGATGGCAAAACCTCAACAACAAAGGGAACATTTTCCTTGCCCCCTTTAAAAATCAATAATGAACTCTGTCAAATTAAGGCTCTGCCAAGCACCATGAAATATGCAGTTTGTCACAACAACAAAAAATCAGAATTGTTGAAAATCCTTCAATTATATAGATTGATGATCTCCATGCGGAAATTAAAGAACCTGTAATCATCTAATTGGTTTATATAGTGATATGTAATTGTGATGATCCATTGGTTTGGTCTGTAGACACAAATTGTCCTTGAGTATAGAGGTTACAAGGATCTTGGCACAAATCACCAGATTAGGCTATATTAAAAAATCATTTGTCTCAAAGCTCCCGCGCGCGTTAGTTATTTGATGCACGTTAGAAAGGTTTTTTTTTGTGTGTTTTTAAAAATCCCAAAGTTTCACATATTTTTCAAATTTTCATTGATCACATCATTTTAATACAAAAGTTCACTTTTACAAGGATTTCAATATTTTATATTTATAAAAAAATATTAAAAAAACTTTAAAACAAATCGCATTCAGCATTAGGTTTTGAAAAACTGAAGAGCTTTGAGACAAAAGATTTTTTTAATATAGCCTTACAGATTATTACAGATCATGGAATAATCTGTAATATCACTCAATACCAGGTACAGTCATTGCCGTTTAATCAGGATTTGCATAAAAGGGATTTTTGGAAAATCGACATGCCTGTTCAGGAAACAGTTTCTGTACATGCAAAAACTGTCATTTTTGGATTCTTTGAATGCTCAGGGGGTGAAAACAGACCCTGTCTTTTAGTCCTTAATGCTACCCCTACTCTTGATGAGAATGTCCTTCAAAACTGTAACGCAAGAATGCACTCATCAAAAGTACACACTTCTAGCTGAGAATTTAGGAGTGTCGGTAGAGGGCGCTGTTGAATGGAAACATACATCCATGAAAATGTCCAAGAGAGAATACAGAATAACATAAGCAAATCGACAACCCCAACCCTAACCGTAAATTTATCTCTACAAATGAAAACTTGCTTATATATATATTTATTTTTTTACATTTCATCTGTCACTTGCTATTGAAGATTATAGAGACTATAATCAATTGACCTTTTTCTTTTGGTGTAAGCACTAAGCAATACTATAAAATCAGAGCTTCACACACTGAAAATACCTCAGTAACAGTGAACATACATATAATATCTCAGCCCATGCAGATATGTTCTTCTACCAATGTAAAATGGACCAAGAAACATTGCTGGTGTGTCAATGGTCGGGAAGCTAACCTAAAGCATACCTCTCTCGCCTTGCTTTAAGACAAGCCATTCTTATGATCCTAACAAGAGATTGATGACATACACAAGTTGTGGTGCAAAATAATGTTTCATCGGATGAATTCCACCCTCATACAAATGCGTAGTTTATGGCCAATACCAAACTCAAGCTATGAGTATCACAACTAAATCAAAGACGTGACACACTCTATGGACACACCATAAATACTGGAAAGAATTGCTTTTCCAGTTTTTATGGACACACTCTATAAACATGGGATTTGGTGTCAAATTTCAAGTGGTCATATTTTCATAGAGGGTAACCTGCTATTAGTGCTATCCCATCGTTTGATTTGAATTGGTAGAATGTCCTGTTAATAGTCCATGGTAGTAGTACCATGTACAAGAAGGTTTTGAATAATGGTATTGTATTTCATGCTAAGATTTACAAAATTAAATATACCACATTCGTACATTCTTTAGTAGTGTCGAACCAATCAGAGAGCAAGAAAATAAATATGTGGAGTGCATTGAAAGTGTCTAATGCACTCCACGTGTGCGCTGTTCAATGCGCGCACCATGCTTTCTTTTGATTCGTTGTTCAGGCATCGCGGGTCGCCGATTTTCAATGCGGGTGTTAGCAAACTTGTTAACATGTATATTACATAGATCAAAATTATGCTCAAATTGTGAATTTGAATTTGAATAGTGTTGTGCGCAAATGTTAATATGCTCACAATAGCATTTCCTTCCCCTGCGGGGGTCATTGCATTATTCACACATCAACATCAGCGCGCGTCCATTGATTTGTCTTATTTCTCTCGAAACAACAAATACGCATTTATTGACCTATAATTAAATGAATACCACCCCCCCCCCCCCCCCAATAAAAAATAGCGGTCAGTACACAGTATGTTTGTATGCTACGATAAGTCCAACTGAATATACCAGAATGCAGCAAGTGGCCAATTCATAAAAATTAAGTACACACAATTTACGGTAGTATTATTACACTTACAGTAATTGTTAATATCTGGGTCAGGTTCTTTCCTAGAATTCAGCAATATTGGTACTGTCTTAATAACAATTTAACAATTTTGACAGAAAAAAGATATGTAAATCAGACTAACCTTTGTCCGAATCACTTAACAGCGGCAGTCTAAATGCTTCCTGCATCAACGTCATCAACAAAAGAACAAAGTCGTTGCTGTAGGAGAGCGCCTGAAAAACACAAACAACAAGAACAGTTTCACATAATATTATATTACCAGCTACACAGTTACACCACAGTATCACACAAGGGTAACAATGCTAATAGCAATGTAATTGTAATATACAATGGATTTCTACTATTTCCATGGATATAGTTCACATTTTGCTTAAGCGAACGAAGGGAGGGGACTAAATCCCTGAGGAACATTTAATGTAATTTATATAATGGGGATAACAAAAATTAACACTTTTAAAAACTAAACAAGTTTGTATCTTATGATCCACAGATATCTTGAACGACAAAATCAATATTTGGCCAGTTTCCTACCGTTAACATGAAGGCCTATTATTACATTCAAATGCTATGCTCAAAAACATACAATGTTTATATTTTCCGGTTTTCATATTGCAATGTGTTCAACTAAATGAAATTAAATGAATTGAAAATGGTAAAAAGGTAAATAACATGCACAATTATTCATTGGCATGGAATAACATGTATTTGTTGGAGTTTAATCAAGCAAATAAATATTTATATTTTCAATATTCAGAATGAAAAGAACCAATCAAGCTTATCAAAAATAAACCCAACATTGTTTTGTTTAATATTTAAGGCAACAAGAGAGGTTTGATTTGAAATCAATTAAAGTAAAAGTCCACTTTATATCACAATGTTACTTTTCAAACACATAGACCTACTGTGTGAGTTTTTTTCGACTGATACATTAAACACACTTATTTCTAACTTTGCTAACTTTATCCACGTTGAAATATGGAGTAGGAAATTGGCTTTAAAAGATCTTTCACACGAATAAGGCGTGGATCCAGGGGAGGCAGAGGGAGCGTGCGCCCCCCGGTAAAAAAATCAATAACAAAAAAAAAGGGAAAAGAGAGGGGGAGAGGAAAGGGAAAAGGGGGATAGAAAGGGAGAAAGAGCCTTTAATTTGATTGAGTGACTGATTGGTGAATAAAATAACGTTGTATGTTGTGATATATATGTAGGCCTATACAGGCGCGTCGCAACCGGGGCAGCCCCACTTTTTTTGCAAAGAAAAAAAGAGACGGGAAAGGGATTGCTTTTCAATAAAATATTGGTCAAAAGTACACACCAAATCGCACCAAATGGGTTCGAAAATTGAAACAAAATCCAATTCTGTCTGAGGGGGGATCTCCCCCCTGTTCAAGCTTTTAAACCATCTATACAAGAATATATAAGGTATGCTCAACTTCTTTCGTGCATTGATAAAATAAAAAAAAAAATTATTGGAAATGAGACGTGGCTTTTCGATAAAATTTTGGTCAAAAGTATACACCAGATCGCACCAAATGAGTTTGAAAATTGAAAACAATTCTACTTCTAAGGGGGGCACATCCCCCTCAAACACTCCCTGTCCGAGCATAGCACCACATTGGATAGTCCACCACCAGAAAATTAATTTCCGGTGTTTTTTTTCTTCATTTTAAATCTTTTGAAAATTGTGGGGAAATGATTGAACATTTTTTAATTGTTTTCGAGACCGTCAAATGTTGTGGGATTTCAGATTTCTATTTTAAAATGCTCCCCAGTAAACTCAGTCTCTGGCTCCGCCTCTGAGAATTAGCTCCAAAGCCCCCACTTTTGAGATCTAGTTATCACACCTAGCAATAAATAAAATACCTTTGCTATCCCATCAACAATGAACTATTACAAGCAAACAAAACAGATGTACATGTAATATAAAGCAGTTTTTACCAACACACACACAGTGTTTACAATTACACATTTGTAACAACAGATATTAACAAACACCGGCCGAATGCCTCAATCCAAACAATAAGCAAGGACATTCATTTGTGGGTACTCTAACCCCAATCCTTGTGAATGCTAGATGGGCGCCTTAACCATTGGACCACTAATACTTGCTGATAAATGGAGTATTGGGTACCCGCTGGTGAATGTCCGTGCTTTATTGAGTTGGGACATTCACCAGTGATTCTTAATAATTGTTAGTATATTGTCTATTGTAAACACCGTGTGTTGGTACAGGTAAACTGTTTATTATAAACAAAATGTGTGGCTTTTACTGCTATAAAATAACCTACTAGTTTGATCTTTTGATGTGAGTGTGAATCCCGTATATTCGTTAGGTCCCAATTAAATACATGAGGTAGGATATAGGCCAAGACCTTGCTTAAGAAATCCAAATCTATCAGGAAGACTGATTTCTGACAATCACCAAGATATCCTACTAATCTAATCTAAATCCACATTCCCTATAAATCCTAAACCTATAATATAATAGTACAAATGCCTAGTCTCCATTGATGCTAAAACTTCAATACAACTACAATCTACTAAGTCCAAAATCCATTTACACATTGTGATAAGCTTACTTACTTGTACTCAAAGAAACGGACATGCATTCTCTCATGGTACTTTCATTACCAATTTCCAATATATGCTGGGTTTTTTTCTATAACAACGCAATATACACACCACACACCACAACAGTATAACAATGAGAATTTTTTCGAATTACAAACCAAAGTGTGTTGAACCCGGTGTTGAACTCCCAGGTTTACCGGCGCTGTTACATGCTCTACACTTTCACTCTCACAAAATATACAGAATTGTTTTGCTTTCAAGATAGTTTTGCTATTTTGCAGGTACATGCAATATACCAAGTCATATTTAGTTTCCTCAGTTACAATTTTATCGTTACGAGGGGACAGTTTCAACTTAAACTGTTTTCCCCCATTTTATTATCGACTTAAGGGTTTTAATGCCCTGTGTGGGGGGGGGGGGGGGGGATTCTCACATGATTTGGGGTGCTTTTTCGCAAAAATTGGTATAGCAATGGGATGTTTTCATCACAGACCAAAGTGCCCAATTGGCATTGGGGTTTTTTTAAGATTCTTTTTGTAAAAAGCACCCAATTTGTGTAAAATTAGGTGCTTTTCTATAAAAATTGGTATATTGATGGGTGGGAAATTGGCCCGAAAATAGGTATAGAGAAAGTCAAATTTTCGAAGTCCGGTAGGCACATCCACGTACGATTTTGGTGAAATTATTCCCCCCCCCCCCCCGGGCTTTTATGGACTTCCCATTGTTGGTAATAAGGAAATAACCCTAGAAGCGTAGCAGTGGGGATGGATCAAAGAACATGGGAAGGGGGTTAAATGGGAGGACCAACAATATTATGTCTGCCCAGCGTCCAAATGAAGTGGTAATCCGGGCGTCCTGATGCCCATGACTGCCGCCGGACGCCCTAAAATTTCAATACTGGTTATCTGTCCGACGACCACACTTTAATTTTTTAATTTTTTTTTACTCACTTTTTTTCTTCAAAGTCCAAAAGTATAAAACATGACCTTAGATGACCCATATTTGACCCCAAATAATTCGCATAATACCCCATGACCAACACCATAGCTTTGGTAATTTATAACTTAAGATCATGAATTACTAAGATTGCATTTGTATTTCATTATTCTGATTGGAAGTACAACTTTTGAGGACCGTTTCAGTGAACAACACCTAACTAAATTCAGTAAACTATGCACATTGTGCTTTATTACATGACAATAGAAGTGTTGCCTGTAACCTTATGCACCATGTTAAAAATGTATAAATGTTTGCATAAACTATTTTGATTTTTTTTAAATACATTTTTAATTTCAAGTCAAAAAAATTATAACTTTATATCTTATGCATGTGATATGGTATAACAAAGATGTTTCATGTATGTATGATGGAAATAATAACACATATGTTTTGAATGCATTTCAAAATATTTAGATTGACCATTTTGCAATACCTCATCACATGCCTATGAACCATACAAATAATTTATCCGACTTGAATTTGCAAATATCTTTTTATTATTATTTTATTGTTATGTCATTCAACAGGCAACAATTCTCTTCCCATATTAAATGATAATTTGCTGGATTTAGGTATTTTTCAAATGTATGTGCAATTGATCTAAAACCAGCCTTGACCTCTACCGATAGCCCCTACCCTTGGGGCTATCGGACTTTGGAACTCTGTCCATTTTTTCTAGGAAAGCTGTATTTTAAAGAGTACTACCACATGGACCATGTCGTTTCTTCGTACGATGCTTCTTTAAGAAGTTACATGGTTACAAGCAACACTTCTCTGCCCATATAAAATGTTAATTTACTGATTTTAAATATTTTTAGAATGTGCCATGGGGTTTAAAATTAAAATTGCCGAAAATATGCTTTTTCATCTGAAATTCCCGAGAAATCTTGACTTTAGCGGATTACCAAAAATGTTGGCGGATAACCAGATTTCATGACATTGGTAATCCGCCGCATAACCAGATTTGTTTCCTTAATTTGGACACTGTGTCCGCCGTCCCCGGGAATTGAACCTGGGTTGGCTTAGCGGGGAGACAGCCGAGTCACACAACCACCACACCAAGAGCGCTGGGTTACCTTGGCTAAATTTTCGCCGACGGTGTGGACAAAATAAACAGAAAACTAATTAATTATTAGCGCGATTATATCGATACAAATCATCTTTTTCAGTAATGAATGAGAATAATGACTACTTAACAACTGTTTTCGTGAATTTGTTTTGAAATCCTCGGTTGTTGATCTGATCATTCGGAATTGTCTCAGACCGGAACACAAACCCCTGATTTTAAAACAAATTCATGAAAACAGTTGTTACGCATTCATTATTCTCTAATCAATTAACTGTAAAGACTCATGAATCTTGGATACAAAATGACTGAAAAGAACTATAGATATTTGAGTAAGAAAAGCCTGAATAAGAGGGGGGAAATGAAGAGGCATTTCAGCTGATTCAATGAAGCACGCATCATTAGAATCCATTGAAAGAATGTGGATTGCTTTAAAATAAGAGGGCTTTACTGAAATGTATGTTGTTCATGATAATGTATTGAACGATTCAAGAAATTCTATATTTGAATGAAAGCCAAATTAAGTCTTTTCAGCACTACCATTGGTTTTGAATATGCATACCTGCCATTGTTGTGATGCCTTTGCGCAAAAATATCCATTCTTTCTGACTCACCCTGTATGTCAGGAATTGCTGAAACCATCACAGCCTACAGCAATACTTCCTTGGACACAATTCTACCAAAAACTGACCCATGCATCATTTACCCAATGTTTGCAGATTTTGAAGAAACATGTGTCACTACCAATTGCTTGGCAACAATTCACTTATGATAGAAAATTGTAATTGATCCTCAAGAAGATGAAGGGTGATGCGAGATTCACAGGTCGCCATTGGGAGACAAATCAGATTCCAAGCACATACATTCGATTCACACGCTGCTTCCCACATTTATCAACATTTAAGACTGAATTTTGTGTTCTAAAGTATATTACAATTCTGCATTTCCTTGCTGAATTTATCTGATGGTTCTGTATATATTTATGTAAATAGTTGTTATATTCCATGTATATATATTGTAAATAATTATGTATTTTTCTCTGTGAAATGAGGGCCTGCTTGGAAAGCAGTGCTTGACACTGAAGCTGTTTACCCTCAATAAAGAAAGATTAAATAAATAAATAAATAAATACAAACTTTAACCAAGGATACATTTAAGCAAACTTGACCTATCGGATAGGCAATCAGTAACTTTACCTTCATCCATTCACTTACTTCAATTTATATAGAGGGCAGTATACCATATTATTTAGCACTGTTTATTCTTTACTTATCAGTCTCATGCTCATTGTTTTCATGGTGTTTGTTGTGTTTGAGACCTTCATACATGTATGCACATCTTCTGAAATAGTTAACTTGTAGGCTAGTGAACTATATTCAACCCAAACCTTTTTTTTTCATTTGCGGTATACCCAAGGCTATTTTTCTCTCAATTATATCGACATCCCAACGTTGATATCGAAATGTCAGGATAATAGCCGATATCGACATAATGCCTAAATGGCGCCACATGTACTTAAACCTAACCATTACCACTGGCCCACCACGGTTCATTTGTTATGATTGCTTTAGTGTTGGTAGGACAGGACCAGAACAACCACTACGAGAAAAGAAAAGAAAAAAAGATCCAACTGCCCGACCCTACCTTTTTGAAAGTTGTTTGGCCTTAGGCCAAAAACACAAAAAAATGTGTTGCCCTCAAGTGCTAAAAATTTTAAATCGGGTTGGTCGGTCGAAAATAAATGGTTTATGTTGAGACAAAATTGGTATCTAGGCCCTAAGTCAATTTAACTAATGTTTCTAGTGTCATTATAGTCTAAAACCATTAATTTAAACTTACTTATTCATTTCAAGCATGAAATAGTAACATTTAGACACTTAAAGATCAAATTTATATCTAAATAAAAGAAAAATGACAAGAAGAAAAAAATCAAAAAAAAATGTGACCCTAGTTTTTACAATTTTAGGTTCGCTGAGGGCAATACAACCTCTTGCATAATATGATAAGATGGTTCTAAAATAGCCTGTTTTGCCTGTTTTCACAATGAACTCTGATAGTAAGTCAGTACAAATATAAAAGTGAATAGGTGAAATATTTGTCAATTAAACACTTGAGGGTGCTTTTCATGAAATGACTCCCAGTTTATTACATATGAATGAAAAATCATAAGGTGTTTGTAATATGAAGGCGGTCACTCAGTATGAATTGACATTCAGGCTGCGACAATTCAGTTGCCAACTTTTTTTGTTTGGGCATCTGTATTAGAAGCTCTGCCTGATCTGATAGGTCAATTATTTTTTATTTTACAAAAAAATCTACTGTGAGATGAAATTCAAAACCAAACCTTTTTACTGCCAACAATCAACTTACAATTTTCTGATTCAAGTTTGCTAACAAACGGCACGATGACATCAAAACAAATGGGGAAATCCCCAGTCTATTAATAAATCTGGGCAATTGCAATATTGCATTGCCATCCCTATGCATGACATGTTATGATTAGACAGACTAATAGCTGAATCTGGTGATTAACAAATTGCATTTGTCAATCTATTTTGGATTTATGCGATCCAGGTATGTGCCAACCCCAGCAATGGCTGGGGTTGGCACATACCTGGATCGCATAAATGAATTTGACAACAAACAAGGATATGCACCTACCATAAGTTTCAGTGGTCGAGCAGGCAGGGTTGCTATATTCCCTAAAAAAGACTTTTGGACGGATTGCAGCTTGAAATGTGAACATTTTGGCTGTGTAATCTTTGAAGAACACTTCCCAGTACCTAAAATGTACACCATATCTCGACATGCTATCCCATTATATGACTCACCTGTCCAGCAAGTGTATTCATTGCATTAAGTATCAGCCATCCCCTGCCATGGATAAGATACTGCATCAAAGGGCTTATGGTGCCCCCTTGAGTCCTACAATCACCAGAGTCTTCAGTGTCTTGGCCAGCACCATTTGGGTGTGAGGGCGCCAGATCTTGCACATCTGACATAAACTTGCGAACGAGAATGTTGAACACGCTGTGTATATCATTGCTGTGTAGAAACAACGATTGAACAAACATGAATGATCTTAAGCAGGTCGGTTTGTTTTATAAGCAAACAAAAGGTATTTGTACAAATGCATATAAATGTTGATTATTCAGTCCAGATTCAATATGACACTTCAATTTTCAAGTATGCAGTAAATGGATCATGTAATTATTTTATGAGTAATTTACAAATGTGCAATAAGTATGGAATGTTAAGCCAATACAAATATTTGACTATTTGAATAGATGATTACTGTAATGAAGCGCGATTTTGCCCCCCCCCCCCCTATTTCAAATTGTACTCATAAATTGCATTGTGTTTTATATAGGTACCATTGTGCACTCCGCCCTAAGTACATTTACATTTATTATCAATTTGCCCATCGCGCAAGTCATTTTCCATTACATAGTAATGTCAGCCTTGTAGTTGAGCCTAATTTATTCTGATCTAATTATGCAATCACCTTGTGTGGCAATAGATGATGTAAGATGATTGGATGATTTTCTAATTGTTATGAATAACATTTTCTTAACCAATCAGAGGATAATTGTATCCAGAGATATCGCACACCCGATTGTGTAAATTTATATGCTGGGCAGAATTATTGGAGTCTCTAAAAATGATTGTTGAGTGTAAAATATTCTGATTATTGTGACCGCTAAAACCACTTTTTAGCCAGCACCAAATTATGTTGATACTGCGAGGTAAGGCATAGGGTAAAGGATAGATAGTGAGTGGAATTCTTGTGTGTGTTTATTACGATTGGAGACTTTTGGTGACTTTTAATGACTTTGTGATTGACTTTTACGATAGCAGACGACACGGCGCTACAGTGTGTAGTGTTGTCTCTGACAGGTTCTAGCTGTAAGCTTATGGAATAGGTTCTGGTTCGGTTTACACGACTACACATTAGAAGAGAACAGAACACTAGCATAGGCTGAAAGCAGACATCTAAATTAATTGACCTTTAGGCAGATCTCACAAGAATTTCCACTTCTGATCACAATCCTTATCACTAATGCTTTACTGACACAGGACAAGAATGCTGTGCATACCGAGGTAGCGAGGATAATTTGTAGCGTAAGTGTAGAGTAAGATAAATGTAGTAATTTAGGTTTATTGTAGGGTATTTTTCTGTAAAGGTTGCCTACACATTTGTAGTAGGCCTTGATTGTAAGCTTTTTAGAGGAACGTTATAGTTGTTGACCCCCTTTGGCCTTTTGATTTGTTTGATTTGAGACTTTTGTGAGGGAAGGCTACCGTGATCTACTGAATAACAATACTAGATTAGGTTATAGGCCTACGGTATCTATCCCCGTCAATTTAGTTCTAGGCTAGCCTATTCAGGCCTAGCCTATCATCATCCAAATTTATCCTTAACGCTGGTTGAATTTTGTACCGGTTTCCCTTCCTAGGCCTCTTCTGGCTTTTTCTTTATTCCAAATTAATTATGACCTAGCCCTATAAGATTCCTCTGAAAAGGTGCCATATTTATGTTCGTTTGATAAATGTTGATCTAGCCTATCGTTTAATAACCATTACGTGTGTGGGCTTGGGTGGATTTTGTTTGTGCCCTAAATTGTAATTGACTTTGTTTGATTGATATGAATAACAGGTTTAGGTCATTCTGAGAAATTAACTATTGACGTGTGTGTGTGTACCAATTTCTTTAGTATCGTGTGAGTTACTTAAGCAATTCTCTGTGGAGTGAATATCACTTAGGCCCCCCCCTACCACGGCATTACATTACATTGTACACTTCAATTGAATAGGTTATTATTAGTTCAAATATACCTCTTAAATTTAAAAGAAAAATGTTATAGAAGATAACTTCATCAACCATTTTATTATTTTCATGATGCCAAATGGCTATTACTGACAAAACCACTTAGTTTCGCGAGGAATTTAATTTCGCAAAGACATTAAATTCGCGTAATAAACCATGGTAAAACTAAAAGCTTCTTATCGGGAGTCAAATTTTGGAAGCGTAAAATTAAATTTCCACCAAAATGTGGGCTTTCGGTAATTCATGAAATAACGTACCAGCAAAGTATTTTACAGTAATCAGAGAGCTATGAAGGAAATAACTGAGGCAATCGTGATTAAGGTTTTAAACCAAAAATTGATCAGATTGAAAGGCATGAATGACAGAAATATTGATCCATTCAAGACTTACCTGAAATTAATGAGATCTTCCCTGTCAATGGCAACGTTAGCAGACATAGTCAGAAAGCTGTGAAGGAAGTCTTCAAAGCGGTCCTGCTTCTCCTGAATTAACACACATAAAGAGGAAAACATTGTTCATTCTATGCAACATGACTCAACTCAGGAAAACATTCACATATATTCTAAGGTTGTAATCACGTTAAGGTTTTTAAATGTTTCAATGGGCCACACTTTTATCAGGGTAACTGTATTAATGATGACATGAGTTGATGTGACTTGACTTTAACTTAAGTCACAATTGTTGATGATTTATCTTGACTTGACTTGATTTGTGACTCAGTATCAAAAGGGCTATACTAGTAGAGTGACTTATTCAAAAGCTTCTTCTTAATATTGGCATAGTTGTGGAATACCCTAGTTATAAAGTGAAATAAAACTTGGTCTGACTATTGATAAAATGAATACAACTGTGTATGCATTTACCGCTGATCTCATCATGACTTCGTAGCTCACTTAGTACACTACATAATGTCTGTGATTTGATCAGACTTGTTTATTTGTTTCTTTTATTTGATTCTGAGGATTGTGCTGGACCCATACTAAAGCAAGCTATATGTTTATTGTATACATATGTACGCTAAAGGTCAATAGCTTTTCTCTGACGTCCTATAAGGTAAGTCAGTTAGTAAACACAGAAATCGGCCACAGCTCAAACGGTGTCAAAAATTAATTCAAAAATGATACTTGAATTGACCTTTATTCAAATAAATCTCAAACTAATCACACCAAATGTATGTGGTCATTTACGGTCAAGTACACCATGGACAATCTATGAGTAAACAGGCAATTACACTTTGTTCATCAATTCAATGTTGTGATGAAGTGGTCTATAGAGGGCAGCATTCATTATTAGAATACAGTCAACACTCAATTCATATATACATGTACTGTATCTAAGTATGAAATAGTATAAACACTACATCCAATATCCATAGGAAATTTATATACATGAATCATTCTTTAAATATATTAACAAACAAAAAACAATATTTTACCACATGATATGATAACTTGAACTTATAATGGTTCAGTCTGGTTGGCTATAACTATGTGACTGATGAAAACTCTAAAATGTCCTAGTCTAGAAAAGGGATATAGCCTGGCCTTTTCCCTAAAAAGCATGAACAGCAATGTTGTGATTACTAGATTAAATAATATAATGTAGGGATAGGAAATTTGCACTTTTTAAAATCACTAAATGTGCTGTATGATTTTAGAAAAAGTGCTTTTTGAGGCAAACTGTGTTTTCTTTGCAAACAAATATGCTATTTGTTACAAATAAACACATCTATGTTGCACTTTTCATTTCTTTTTTAATTGTCAAAACTATCTCTTCTCATTCAAAACTACGGTATATTCAAGGTCTAAAATAAACACTTCCACACTTAGGCAATTTGTGAAAATTTGTGAAGGCCTAATATAATCGCTGGAGTCAATGACTTGACTTAACCTGGTCTTATTTAAGTCACCAAATATGATTCATGACTTGAGTCACTGAAAATAAATATTTGACTTCGTTCAAGTCCCTATTTTAACACTTTTTACATAAACTCATATCATTTGTCCAATAGAATTGAATGGACTCAAGTGACTTTTCAAAATTACATGACTTGACTTGGAGTGATATGATTCAACAAAGTGAAACTTGACTTGAATTGAATTGACTTGGAACATGAAATTGCTAAATGACTCGGTTCAAAAAATAAATAAAAAAGCTTAATTAGGGATGCCTGTAGGGTAGAAGGAAAAGCATGAAAAAGTGTGTGAATTGGGGATAAAAACCAAAACAATAGGCTGAAAATTAATAAAATTGTGAATATTTGGACCAACAAAAAGCCTGAATCATGAAATTGCCTGGAAACTGGCATCCCTGTTAATTAATTAGCTTGATTAGACGAAAGTCGATGAGACGACCCTCTTTGGTTTCATAATGACAAAAAAACAAGCAACCTTGAATTAAAGCTATGAATACAAACGTACTTGACTTTAAGCTTGCATAACACTAACCTTGCAGTTGGCCCTTCTGGTCTTTCTCAATGATATCCCTGCCATTTGGTAAAATTTACCATTTTACCAAAGCCAGATGGAATAATAATTGTAGTTTAAGTTTTTATAGTTTATAAATCTCATAAGTAAAGTAGTAGTACTTTACTTATGAGATTTATATAAATCTCATAATACTGGGTCTAAATGTCGGGTTGACCATGATAATGAACATTGCCCAAATAGAAATGCTACACTTGAACCCTGACATAATGATTGTTATACAATGTTACATAAAAAGACAAGTTCAAAGAACAAAATAAAAATAGACATTTCAGGGACTGATATTTCACACACAAAATGATTTATAAAATACAACTTTTGCATGGTTAAGAACTGAGACTTTTGAGCAAGCCAATAGCCAGGTGTAGGACACAGCCCCAAAAGAGCCGCTTTATTGTTGAAAAATAGCTTAATTTTACAATAAAATGTTCATTACATAGTTTTAAAAATTCTTTGTGGGTCTAGGGTTGACCATGAAATTGAACTTTGCCCAAATCTCATCTTTGTTATGAATATGTATTGAACCCTGAAAATTATTGTTATACAATGCTATGTAAAACTTCAAGCCCAAAGAACAAAATGAAAATACACATTTAATAAGTCAGCCTGATATTTCACACACGCACATATTTAAACATTATGAATTATGCAAGGTGAAGAACTAAGCAGACTTTTGAATTGGCCAATACAATATATAGCAAGTTAGGTTGATTGGAATATTTTTAATGGAATCATGACCATTTTCCACCTTAGATAGGCATATGAACACTTCCATAGCAAGATTCTGACTTTTTACCTAAAATATGGTCAACACGTTTGTTTAAAAAATGGCCAAAGTCACCATAAATATTGGTAATGACTTTCAAGATAATCAAACCTTCTTAGGGAGTGTTCATAAATACTTTGGTGGGGTGGGATGGATAATTATGGGGGTGGGTCCAATAAGTTTTGATACTCTGCAAAGGGGGGGTCCAAAAAGTTTTGGAAAACCCCAACAGAGGGGGGGGGGGGGGGGGGGGTCAAAAAAGTTTAAAACACTTATTAGTTTCCAAACCCCTGTTTTACCTATATGGACATTATTTATGGAAAGTTCATATATCATCGTAAAAATAGTTAATATTTTGGCACGCTATGCGCGCAGATATATGTCAACGGACCTATTTTTATGTACTAGCCCAGCTAAAAAGAATGAAGGCCAAATTCATGTCAATAGCATGCAAACAACAATTGCGCGCATATTGTATTTAAAGCCAGGATATGTAATAGGAGGGAGCATCCTAATTGGTTTCAAGAACAGAGATCCGTGCATAAATATTTGAAGTTATTCAGGGATTAAAGACCATGGCGCACTAAACCAACGATACCTGCAATCGAAGTGGGAGTTCTGATTCACTCTAGATTCTACATACAACCTGCCCTCCTAGATGTAATGCGTTCATCAAAATGGAATACGATACATGGTCAAATTCTGTAAAAAATCCCATAAAAGATATCATCTCTGAACTTGATAACAATGAACGGGTGGGGGGGGGGGGGGGGGGGGGGCAAGGGGCAAGAAAGTTTCAGGTGCAGGCAGTAAAGTAATACAGGGGGGTCAAAAAAGTTTAAGGCATGGCGAGAGGGGAGGGGGGGGGTCAAAAAAGCTTTGATATACCAAAAATAAAATTATCCAGCCTCCCCCCCACCAAAGTATTTATGAACGGTCCGGTCCCTTAGGAAAAAATCGGATTATGGCACTTATGATGATATCACCTACATGTATGTAGGGTAATACCTCATTGACAGAGAAATCAATGTCGTTTATCACTCATCAAAACCATAAATTCATACAAATGTCTGGCTGGTTAATAACATAAATTCTGTGTAAATCTATGGTTATAAGCATTGGATTTATCTAGGCCCCGCGTTTTACCATTTCCCCTTTTTTTCTAAAAGTATGCCGAAATTTCGTGGAATTGTGGGTTTTTTTTCGCACAAAACAAAATTCTACCCAAATATCAACCAGAAACAGTCCGGGATAATCTTAACCCCTGAGAACTACCGGCCGATTGGTTCAAAAAATGGATACATCATTTATTGCACCAATGAGAGACATTGTTAGAATAATTGTATCCCTGATAAAGATGGGGAGTGAAACATTTTACAAGCTGCATTTTAATTGGCTATTCATATGAGTACATCTTGTAATAAACCAATCAGAACTACTGTAAGATAGACAGGTAGACCCCAGGGGGTTAACATTTGAGAATAAAGGTATTGTTTTTAGACCGTACCCGTGTTATGTTGTCTGACAGAAATGCGGACGTTAGTATTATTTTAAGTAGAACAACTCCGCCTGCGGCGTCGTTGTTCTACTTAAAATAATACTAACGTCCGCATTTCTGTCAGACAACATAACACGGGTACGGTCTAAAAACAATACCTTTATTCTCATTCTTAAATTGCTCAATTGTACAACATTTCTAATGTTTCAAGCACTTTAAAGACGATTTATTTTGGATATAAACATTGTTTTTAGCATAACAATGTTATTGACTTACCCGTCGAAAAATCGGTCATTCCAAAGGCCTTTATTCATGGCCCAACCAATCAGAAATCAGCACTTAATAAAGACGCGGCATTTATCAAAGAGCTGGGCGGAGTAATTGGATGGTCTGAAGAACATGTAATTCGGTTAAAAAACGTCACGCTGGAAAGGCTGGTTCTTGTTTTTACGCAAAGTTTAAAGTTTAAAATGCACAACAATATACAATTTTTATCGAAAACAACTGTTTTCTTATATTTATTAAACATGCTAAACAAACTTGCTCGATTTAACCCATAAATACTAATTGTTTTTTAATGTATATCCATCAATAAGCGGCCTAATTGTTCATCCGCGTAGAAATACCAACGACTCACCAGGAGCCTTGGCGTAATTAATATTTTGCAAAAACAGCTGATTGATTGATTTGGACGTCGGACGCGTCATTCGATCAAGTTCAGTTCAACGACATCATGACATAGGCCTAGCTGTTGTTTATGCCTAAGCTTGCATGCTTGCTACCGTGTTTATATCAAACAAATGGGATTTATACTTATGGAATATCAATTTCGATGATGGATTTAATATGATTTGTGGAATCAATTAACTGACTGGACGTGTCATATTTGAAATGTTGGCAATGACAGTTTGTTTTTTCGGCGGCAGCATTCCAAGGCCACGTGGACGCTAGGCTTGGCTGTAGCCATGCCATCACTGAACATTATTTAAATGGTAAGTCTACTACTATTCATGTTGATAACAATTTGTTGACAGATTGGGATTATTATGGTTCTGGACGATACAAATTAAGCTTACATCAGCGACAAATCTGACAAAGCTAGGCTTTAAATTGAAATCAAGGCATGAAGGCGTTTCGTGGTTTTATCTTTTTTGAATTAACGGTTCACTTGCTCTTGCTGTAATTGTTGTACACGTTGATGCTCCCATACACGGTGCAGTTTGCCAGCATACCATTACCAAGCACATCTGCTGATGTAGGACAAGGCCTAGGGCTAGGCTCAAAAGCTGTGCAACGCTCTGCTTCCAACAAAGGCCTAATCATGGTTGAATTATCAGTGAAGGCAACTGAACGTGCTGGAACATTGGCAGGCATAGAAGAGCTCATAACATTATCAGTGGTTCAAGAAAGAGTGTGTGCCAATGCGCCACTCATAGCCTCCTTTTGCTCCTCGCTAGCATCTGTGCAATATGAAGTGATGCTTGAAGTGTTGCGGTGTCCGCTTAATCGCGAAATTGTAACGTTGTCAAAACCACTTTGCGTAAGCTGGGTGATGCATGTAACGCGGATACAGTGGTTAGTGTATGGGTGACTCAGGCCTGCTTCGCGAGATAGCTCTTTCATCATCATCCTCAGCTTGTTCTGTCCCACCGGAACACTTGTGTACCAGATATTATCATTTTCAGGCACAGAGGTACGTGGACGTTGATACAGGGCGTCACATTTTGGGTTTAATTTGGACAGGTATTTCAGTAGAGCTGCGACAGGGCATTCCTGATTATTTGTTGCAAACATTTTTTTGTTTGTTTCTTTTGTATCTTGAAGGCCTCCTGGATGATTCTTTGTCGCCTCGTTGTATTTCAGGTTTGCATACCTGTTTCCTTTGGGATCTGTGTTTATTTCAAAGGAGTCTTTTCTTAATTGGCGTAAGCCTTCACCCCCTCTGCGGCAGAAGTAGTACTGGATATTAAACCATACGCGATTTTGTAATCCTGATGGGGTTTCCATACTCATTACCTCTGATCTCATCAGCTTTGTAAGGTCATCAGGGTGGATTGCCTTGTGGTGTGCAGTTCTGTCCTTTTGTTCACGCTTCATGCTCTTCAGCACACCAATGAGCAAGTTGTTTGCGTTCTTGAACTCAGTATCTCTCATGATATTGATCTTACGGCTTATTGGTGCCGAGGTCAGAAAACGGTGTATGCTGGCCCTTATTCCACACAGTGCACTCTTTGAGTACTCCTCGCCATTCTGCTTCCTGGCCTCTCCGTAGAATCTTCGAAGAAGCTGGGCCAGGTCATTAGCTGGCATCTTTTTCGATCTCGGGTGACAGATTTCTTGATTCACACCACGCTAGAATTAAAAAGAAAAAATGTTTTGAAACATTAGGCCCATATCACTTAGGCCCTATAATATGTTTAACGAAATAAGTTATGATTAGTATCTTTTTTTAAAGTATTTAACGGTGTAAAAATAAACCCGAAATAGTAGGGTTGAAGCTTAGCGATTGAAAACTCTCGGTATCAACGCCACCACCGAGTGTCACCAGCTTTAGTAAAACATTGCACCGGGTATTTTATAGTAATTACAAATGTATTCAACAAGCCAAAAAGGGTTGATACTGATGGGCTAGAGGCGTGCATAAATTAAATTATGTATTGTATTCATTGTAGTAGCATGTCCTTCAGTTCTCGCCGTTGGTAGTTAGGGAAAATAGACGTAGGCCTAAACTCGGACCAGTGAAGAAAGCCTAGTGGTAGTACTAGCCCTATCCTTAAATATGCAAAATAAAATGACATCTTACTTTTTAATCGTTTTACACCCCATGTGGTTGTGTATCTCGTCCTTACTTCGTCTTTCCCCTTCTCAATCTCGTCTAACTCTGCGTCGGTCAAGGAGGCAAATGCCATTGCCGGCTTGGGTGGCACCGGTGGTTGTTGCTCTTCTTTCATTACGGGCATGACGGGTGGTGCAGGTGGGCCTACATCATGATCAGTAGTCGTTTCGTATTCTAGCATCATTCTATCGACGGCTTCTAGAAGCTCCCGGTCTTGGGTATCATCCCACAGATCTGAGGCATCCCATTCAAGATCTGGACCCATTGATGGGTTATCTGTAGGCCTAGTCTCATCTAAAATATCCATATCGAAGTCGAATGTTATTTGTAAGTCGTCCATTGTTAAATTGTAAGTCAGTGCAGACGATAGGCCTAAATTTACGATTTGTAATTCCCGGCTAGGCTCTACAAACCTATATTAATATTTCATTTTCTTAAGCTACGGTATTTATTTTCTTAACCCACTCTTTAACTACACAAAATCTAATGTTTACTCCATGTATTTTTCAAAACTCGCACATTTTGCAGAATGCTTTTATTTCTTACAAGAAACTAACTACGTAATTAATAGTTTTGTGTGAAAATGATCCAGTTTTTAATTTATGAATGGTTAAGTCAGCTGTTAATGAAAATGTAAACAAATAAACGTAATTGACTGTGAGTCGAGCGTGAAAGTAGTTCCGGCAAATCTGCTTGATGCCGTTGCTATGGACTGGCGCGAGTGCTGCAAGTCGGACGCTCTGCTAAAGATAGCCCCGCCTCCCCGTGTTATGTTGTCTCATAGAGATGTCGCCGATTTCTCTGAGAACCAATGAGATTGCTTAAACTTTCTTAGCTGTTTAAGAATGTCAAGTTTAATCCTTCGATTGTACCTTGCAAACTTGGGGAAATACCTTTATTGATCGTGGTTATGATCTCGCATTTGGTTTATTTTTGCGGGATTTCTCGGTTTTGGTTGCACATAGCAAAATCATGGAAAATCACCGTTATATTAGTCAACTAGCCTTTCGGATTATGCCTAAAAAAATGTTCACAGGCCTAGATTTATATATACATTTAATTAGAATTCATGTTTTTAAGGGAAATTATACAATATATGAGAAAATAAACGCACAAAGCAAGCAACAGAAATGCTAGGATTCAGATTTTACAAGTAACTTTTCTTCTTTTCAAGAAAACTGATGAAATGTTTTGTGTTTCAGAAATAAATAAAACAAGGAAGAAGCTTGAGTTGAAGCTTGGTTGAAGCGTGTCTTGTTACTGCAGCTTTCAGATGAAAACAGGCAATAAATCAAATCCAAGGAAAACATTGATACAGAAGCTCTGTTTACATAGGTTTTTTCTTGACAATGTTGACACATGCACCCGGGGGGGCACTGACATTTGAAAAGGGTATAGGTATGTGCCGCGCTGAAGACCCCCTTTTTCACCCTCTGCTGCTAGTTCTTATGACCCCCTTTTGAGCCTGCATCAGTTCTTAAGACCCCATTTTTATTGAAAATTCAAAAATCGCGAAATTTTGCGTTCCAAAGCACCAATTTTGTGTTTCAAAGCCCCAATTTTTCCGTTCTTAAACCAAAATAAATCGAAAATTGAACTATAGGCCAGTTTTCAAGACCTATTTTTTGGAAAAAAATCAGTTCCTAAGACCCTATTTTTCGTCATAAAATCCACTCAATAAAAATCATTTTTCGTCATTAAAATCCAGTTCAGTTCTTTAGCCCCCCTTTTTGAGACCCTGGGCGGCACACCCCTACCAAAAAAAAAGTTGAGTGCCCCCCCCCACCGGGCACATGCACAGCTTAAACTCTTTCACCAAGACCCAGGCGCAATTTTAAAATATTTTCCGGCACCGATTTACCAGTCCCACCAGGCGCTAAAAGTCGATCACCAGGGGGTTAAAATCGCCCGGCGCCCGCTTAACAAAAGGCTTGCTCAAGAACAACATATGTGTTGTGTAAATGATGCACTCTTCACTCATCGGGTGAACTACCTTTTGTATTGATAACCGTATGACTCAACAATTTCTGCCTTTTTTAACTTAACAAACTATAACACTTACGGTAGTAGAAAATTTAACAACATGCAGAAAATACAGGAAATGATAGTTTGATTGTGCTAAATCTGATGATGGAGATTGTGTGCAGATAAACACGATCCTCACAATTTTTGCCATTTTGTACTGAGCGTACTATAACACTTCAGTAGCAGCCAATTTAACAACTTACGTACATGCTGCAGGTGCTCTATGCAGGAAATGATAGTTGGATAGTGGTAAAATGTGATGAAGTAGATACAAACGGATGTCACCGCTAGGGCACGTGAGAGTATGGTATCTACATGTAGTACATTATCCTTGACAAAATGCAGCGCTATCAAGTTACAAGATATTTAAAATACATGGGCGGCAGAATTTGGGGTGAAAATATTGGAGCAAATTGGGTATATGTGTCAGGGATATGCTCAGGGTAGTCAGTATTTATATGTGGGTCAGTAATTAAAGGTAGATGACCCGATCACATTTTCGTAACACAGAATTATTTCAAACATACGGAGATTTTCATATCATATGAAAGCTCGTATTTTTCTCATCATCATACTGAAATTTGACGGCCTAAATCGGTATAATTACGGAGAAATCGATGAAATAACGTCAAATTACCGCGAAAGGTGGTAACCACCAATATCGTTTGTGTACAACTCAATGGGTACATTTCACGGCATCTTTTGCGTCTAAAATAAGAACCATTAGAGTTATGCAACTTAAATTTTGGAATACGACTTTTTTAAGGATGACCTTTCATGTAGAATAGTAAACTTCAAGTTTAAAATCGGAACATCTACCTTTAAGATGTGCCCCAAATCAGGGGTAGAATTTCGTAATCAGCCGCGAGAATCCAAACGGATTCTCGTAGAAGGATTTTGCGAGAATCCATGGATTCTCGCAGATTTTTAGAATCCATGGATTATTGCGAAATTAATGAAAATAATATCAAGACGAAGGCTATAATAAGTATAAGCGTGCACAACTTCCAAACTCGGAATGTTTGTTGACTAAGGGTGGAAATGTCGGGTAATTATGTACCCGGGTAACAGACCTATTTTTCGTGCGTGTACCGGGGTACCCACCCCCTCCCCAAATTTTTGTTTGTTTGTTTGAGTAATGTACACTTTCCATTCCCTAAGTGCACACCTAAGGAAAAACGCTATGTAATGTACACTTTCCACTCCCTGCATGCCCACTGAGGACTTTGAAATAATTATAAGATGTTGCTTTTGAAATAAATTGTATTTTTACACAGAAAACAGTGTTGAAAAAATCCTACTTTTGATAAGAATGAATTAAATAATTAAGTATAAGATCTTAGGTTAGGAGTTACTATTCTTAATGGTGTGTGTCAAGGGGTATTATGTGGGTTATTAAGGGTCAAATACGAGTCATCTAAGGTCCTGTTTTGTAAAAATACAAATAAATTGGCGCAAATCCGTAGTGATTTTACACGAATCTTCACGCGAACGAATCGCGCAAACATTCTACCCCTGCCAAATGTGTAGCAAAATCAGCTATTTCATATTTCAATGTTACATTTGGTACCTTGTGTGAATTTTTCCAAATTTGTCATACGTAGCCCTACCCAAAATATGTCTCAAATTCAGTTTGTGGCACCAAATTGTCAAATATTTTCACTACACAAAATAAAGGAATTTGATGAAAGGCTGATGTAAATTTGTCACAATTGAGAAAACCGTATTGCTTTGGATATATTCCTGGAGGCACAACTACCCAAATCAAACTTGATTTACCCTTCCCCGCCCCCTTATTAATATGCCAATACACTTTTAGTGTAACAGTTAATGTGCAATATAAACTTAATTTAAATGAAAATACTAATGAAGTCAAGTCACAATTTGTCATGCGAACACTGATATCATGTTCACATTTTAATGAAGGAAGTGAGATATTTCCTGCAGAGCTTTTTAGGTTGAAACATGGTAAAAATGCTAACCACATTCTCAAATGTATCAAATAATGGTAAAACACTTTGAAATTTAATGGAAACTTAATTTAGCGAATAAGTATTAATAGTCAATTTTTGTGGCAATTTAATTCCACAAATTTGTATCATCTTCCTATATAATAATTAATAAATAATATAATTGGCAGCAATTAAATTTGGCAAAATGAACCTCCTCACAAAATTAAATTGCGAAATTAATAGCGAAATTAAGTTGTTATACAGTTTTGTGTTTTTTTGTGTTTTATAATTTTTTTATTCGGAAAACACTTTCAAAACAGAGGCGTATGTGTATCAGAGGCGTAGGTGTATCAAAAAGAATACAAGAATAAGAGGTAAAATACACTAAAATACAAGGTACAATATGATATAGACATTAGAGAGAAAATAAACAAAATAAACATACAATCAGTAAATCATCAATATATCATACACAGAGATGCAATCTAAAAACATGCTTTCTTACAAGGATCTATTAGTTGGGGGGGGGGGGGGGCTAAGCTGAGACTAGTACTAGTCAGGGGCTAAGGGCATCACAGGGAGGTTTGGTTCAGTTTCTTCTAAAAGCACCAAATTGGGCTCATATGTTGCTCATACCATACTCTTATGATTTATTATGGATGCCAAAATTTGAGCCTTCTGGGACAGCCACATTGGCCAATTCCAATATGGCCGCCATACTGGGGGATCAAAAATTCAAATTGCATCAATTAAGCTGACAAGCATACCAAATTGTTTGTCTGAGCACAAGGATTCTAAAAATGTATAGTTTGCCCCACTTCCGATGTGTTACGTCGTTGACCTTTGCTTTAGGGGGTCTAAATTTGAACATGCTCCGATTTTGACAAACGATATCTCAAATTGTTCGTCAGATCACAGGGGTTCCAAAAATGGTAGTTGTTACCACAGGGAGTCGTTTTTGTGCCTTGTACAGGGTCAAAAGGTCAAATTCTATAGGCGTATGTATCCCTTAGCCTCCCAACTTCATCATTTGACAATTTTTATTCACAAATAGAAATACCTTTTACATTAATGTTTTGCTCTTAAATATTACTTGATTGCTCAATTCATTGCATTATCTATTCAACTATCTGCATTACTGTATTATCCCTATTAAGCGCCCAGGGCGCATAGCAAATCATTTTGGGTGGGCGCTTATTAAGTTACCTTTTTTACAGTCATTTATCGTGGAAACTGTCAAATTCGATAAGGTCGCCAATATGTTGTTGATGCCGGGACCTTCGGACGCTACTTTCATGCTTTATATTGAGCTACAGTGGCTAAAAAGATGGGCACTTATTCGTGTTACTATTTGGTAGTCATTGGGAAAAAGAGGGGTGGGCGCTTAGGGCATGGGCACTTAATCGGGATAATCTGTAGGTCTATTTCAGCTTTAATTTCCATAGAGTATTTATGTCAACAGACATAGTACAAAATAGTACATATAATAGCATGCCTTGAGTCTTGACCCTAAAATATATTTTTCTATGTGTACATAGCGTATGCCAATAATGTCAGACCAAACTGGCAAATAGCTAAATATGATGAGGCTTGTGATCGATTATCCATGCGAAAAACGAATCCCATCTCGCATTATATTGGAAAAAATGTGCGTCAGGCTGCAACGGCATGATATCACATGAATGGGTCCATTTCACGTACTGTAAAAGCTGAAATTTTCGCGGAGGTTTTATTTTCGCGCTTTTCGGGCAAAATATTTGTCTGCGAAAATTATAACACACGGAAATATTGTTTTCAACATTCGTGCAGTGCATCCAGACAGTCGCCCTCGAAAAAAACAATTCGTGAAATGTCTATGATATAAAAATGCGCGAAAATATGAAAATATGGGCTTTTACAGTATGCTGTATCTCCATCATTCATAGTCATTCAACAACTTGTATGCTTGTAGGAGTATGCAGTTGGAGACTCCACTCTTCCAAACCACCTCTTCAAGACCAAAAATACAGAAGCATACTGATACAATTGAAATGTAAGGCCACCTACATGTATAAGGCGAAACAAAAAAGAAGGTCCGTCTCAGAAGCCCGCCCGCATTGGTATGTGAAATGAGCTACGGCGCGGCGCGTATGTCTATGCGCTGGGGGCTAAAAAACTACGTTCTCCATATAAGCTTTTGGTAAGCAAAAAAAAAAGAAAATTGCATACCTCATCGCATGCCTATTTTCTAAAAATAAAAAAATAAATAAAAATTGCACAGCACTTAGCTTTTTTGCTTCTGAGACAGACCTTCTTCTTTGTTTGGCCTAATATATGTATCAGGAGGAAACATACATACCCTCCTTGTTAAAAATGAGAATCAATTTAATATGACCTCATTTCAAAATGAGAGCTGTTGATTTTCATTTACTATTGCTAGTCCTAGATTTTAGAATGAGCTTGCTCACCATTGGAGCTAGTGTAAAGCAAAATGTGTGCTACAAATCTTAGCCTAATACTTTCCTAAACTTTGCTCAGTATCAATATCATACAATTATGGGGCATATATTTATCCACATGCAAAAAGGAATTCCTTCTGATGTGTGCATCTATTTGCTAAAGTGTGCGTTGCATATCATCGGCACTTGACTAATTTTATAACGGTTGTAACATTGACATACGTTACACCCGTTACGCCTTCGGACAGTTCTCCAGACCCTGATATTTATCAAAATTACCCCCAGTTGGTTTTGTTTCAAGTAATTGATGTCCGTCAACTGAAGAAATAAGCACAACCTACATACATGGTCAACTTTTCAAGATTTAGCCTTTTATATTTTGTATGTCAAAATTGAAAAGTTAACGGTTGTAACATATGTATGTCAAAAAAAATGTTACAACCGTTACCATAGGGTTTATGTACAAAAAAAATCAAAATTAAGCTAGGATTCTGAAATTTTGCTCGCTATCTCCCTGCTACTTTAGAGTAGTGTTGGCCAAATATGAGCTAGAAAATCAATTTGAAACAAGATTTAGAGCCACAAACAAGAAAAGGTATCATTACTGTGGAAATACCCAGTTCCTAGTCAACCCCGGGTGTAAAGTCATGCGGGTATTTCCATCGCTGCGTATCTATACCAAACTGACAATTTTTACTTATTTAGTACTGAGCAAAGTATAACCTTTGTGATTGTTGCACTCTCTCTACTTTTCTTCTTGTTAGTTGCATAATTGTATGTTAACTCATGTTTTGCAATGGCACTGTGTTCTTTTTTTAAATGCTCTGTATGTAGCAATTGCAAAACTATATAGGCATCTTCTGTCATGAACTGATGAAGTATGAAAACACCATCAGGCAGACCATATGATTACCCATATGGTAGTACATGATACATGTTCTGCTCCATGGCACACGATGCAGCATTGCTATTATTATAGTATCTCACACTCACTAAATTACTGCTCCATAAGGCATACATCTTTCTAATAGAAATGATCAGTGAAAAGGTTTAAAATAAAAAGCTAGGGCCTAGTAATATTAAAATTAGAATTAGAATTGGGATAGCCTTTCAAGTGTCATCAAGGCTTTGTGGTAGTGTGCGTGCGAGCACAACAAAAGTGTGAGCGCCCTCTGTAAATACAGTCTAATACAACACAATTTTGGGCAAAAAATCTTTGTGTTATGTTTTGTATTGTTTTCTGGAAGATTTATCTCGGATCAGACGTCATCGATATCAAGTGCTATCTTTAAACGTTGTCGTCAATAGAATTAGGTGGAGCTAATCGTGTGTTACGATGACGACATTATTTGATCGACACATAATGCTTACACAGTAGAATAGCTATTTACGCAAAGACGCTGTCGACGGATAATTTTGCGAGGTGTCTTTGACAAAGACTAGAATTGGGAGTACAAAATAAGAGGGAAATAGTTTGAAAATTGCAAATAATGTTTACTGGTCATAGATTCTACTACTTTTTTACTCAGTTATAAGATATAAGCTACATGGTACCAATATGTGTCAGCTGCTTCTACTATTCCATCCAAGGATGACCAATGAAAATGATGATGATATAAGATATTGTCATTGAATTCAAGCAAGGGCAAGGATCAGATTTGCTAAACCTTCAAACAGTCCTCAGCAGGGTCAAATTGTATGTTAAATATTGCATCTGGTTATTCCATTCCATTCCACTCATAATACTATCAGAATAGATCATTTCTGAGATTTTATCCTTTAAAAGCTCCAGCAATTTTTACAAACAGAGTTTAATTCTAGCAAGGTCTGCTGTATCAGTTGCACATTAATTTGCATTTCTTGTTCAAACCCCCTGTTGATATTCACAGCACGTAGTAACCTGTAGTCAATTTGTCAAGAGGAGAGCTCATTTTGTGTACTGTAAACATGCCAAATGGTATGTATATTTGCATGGCACTGATTTATTTTTCTTTAATTTTAAGCACAAATTGAGTCAGGTGCTTCAATGTGCAATTTTCGGTGTGAGGGGGGTTCTAAATAATTTGCGCGTCGGATTACATACAATGTAAATAGTCTCAATTTTCTACCTTTGGTCACGAACTTGGAATGACTTGAATAATTATTGAACCTAAAGATTACATCTAAAGAAATCAATATTTAAAAGTGTTACATTGTCCAAATAACCTGTACATGTTGATAATTTTTTAACAGATAGATAGATATCACTTTATTCAGGCATACTTATGCACACTTTTAATTTAATACAATTGTTACGGTGCCTGGTGGATGGAGGAAAGTGAAAATTAATTAATATAGCACAGAATCTTTGAGAGTAAGCAATTTGGGGGTTTCGGCACTGGATGTCAAGTTGTACCAAAATTCAGTCCCACAATGCAATAAGCATAGCATACAACAAAGCTGATGATTAATCATTGGCCTGTAATCATTGTACTGCAAAATCCTCATTGTATTGTGGGATTGAGGGAAAACTCCTTTATGTGATTTTGGCCTTGAACATGTTTAAGGCTTGCTTACTTGCTTAATTCGGGTCGTGTCCCCGATCTACGATGGCTCTCCACACTCTTCTGTCGTTCATTGCTGTCTTTATGTTACTCGTCTCCAGTCCAGTATCTTGCTTGAGTAGATCGATAAATGTCAGAGCAGGTCGTTCCGGCTTTCTTTTGCCATGTTTGGGGATCCAGTGCACTAGTATGGATACTGGCTCTTTACTTCTGTAACAGTGGCCAGCAAACCTTGTTCTTCTCTTCTGAATCTTCTGGCTTATTTTGGGGAGGTCGCCATACAGTTGGGTGTTTGGTATATGTTGTTTCCAGTTGACATTGAGTACTGCTCTCAGCATTCTGGTGTAGCAGCCATCTAGCTCTTTCTGTAGCTTGGGAGTAATGGTCCAAGCTTCGCATCCATATAGTAGAACTGACTCCACCGTTGAGGCAAACAGGCGAAGTTTGAATTTCCGAGATAGAGTTGACTTCCATATTTTGTTCATTTTGCTACATGCTCTCCATGCTGCTGCTTTGCGTTGCTTAATGTCTTTTGCCGTACTCTCCATCCAGGCACCAAGATATTTAAAATCTTGAACTTCCTCCAGCTTGTTGCCATCATTTGTCTGTATGGATCTATCTTTTGTTTAAGGCAAAAGTGCCTAAAGATTGATAACATGAGATTTGCATAAACATTGTTCAGGGATCCAAATCTACCATTGGACCTGACCAATGACAAAGCATGATCACTCACCTGTTGAGCGGTGTCTGATGAAGCAGTCGGAGAACTGACGTACATCTCCCATTTCACCTTCAAGTTGAGACCCCACTGACTCCCTCCTCCTCCTTCTTGATCCATTATGATGGCAGGATTCTCAGCCACACTTTAGGGATAAACCACCTGAAATGAAAAGTGATCATCAGTCATGAATGTTAATTATATTTTTAGCGCAAACAGTTAGAAAATATCTTGAAATGGACAGAATGTTTTTGTTTGGTTTTGGTGGTGTTTTTTGGTTAAAAACAAGCATCTTCGAATTGATTCCTACTCATTACAATACACTTGAACTCGAAATCAAATATACCTGTAGGCCTATGCTCAGATCTTATCCCATTTCCTTATATGATTTTTTTGTTGGAAAATTCTTATTTGTCTGAATTCCTAATGAAACTATTCCATATATAGCATCCCATTTCCTTTTCAAATCAAACGATACACATGACAATTATTAATATTATAAACATATACATGCATTAAAGTACAGATTACTGATGAAATTATGATGAACGTTACTGAATTAATTAGCACCTGCGGATCACGAGGAATCATAATACAATATTTATATAAATCGTTTTTCTTTCAATCTTACCATTTCACCATACCAAAATAGAAGTAGAGGGCTAGCAATCTTTCATATGACATTAACTTGATCAAACACCCTGCCTATTAATTTCCTTCCCTCTCCACCGGGTCATGGGGGCATTCAAAGGACGCTACTTATAGTAGGGTATGCAAGGGTGTATTACTACATGTATTAGGGAACAAACTCAACACTTGTGAGAGATAAAAGGGGAAAAGAGAGAATGGTGTCAAAGGAAAGAGGAAAAAAAGGTGGAGGGTGGAGGAGAAGGTCAAAGGAAGTTGTATAAAAGGGGAAACAGGGGAATTGTTATTTGTAATGGGGTAACGCAGCGCTTGAGGAAGAAACTGACATATTTTCAAATTAAAGGAGAATGGTGCTATTCATGAAACCAAGCATTTTATGGTAGGAAACTAATTATCTAATGTATATTGACTAGTTTAATTGGACACAAAACTATATATTCAATAAAACGAATTTAAACTGCCCATCCCCAACCTGTGAGTATTTGAAATTTGTGTCCAGTTGCCTATGTCGAAAGTGCTGATGGGATAGCTATACCCAATATTGTGACGTCATCGTTACTAAAACCGCCTCATCAGCAACAGGTCGTTGCACCTGATCACGCGGGAATTCAATGCATCATTCAGAAAATATCAATACATGAAACAGAAATGTGGACATCTCATAACTGTTTCGTCATAGCTTCGATCAATATGGCGACGTCCATGTGATTTTTTTTCTCCTTTCTAAAGCCAATTTTGTCTTACCGTGGCACTTTTAAAAACTATAACCTACGGATATGGTCTGTATAATAATAATGCTACATATCTGAGCGCTAAAGTTCCATGGCAAGGATTTCCTTTAATACCCCTGGGGGTGTTACCTTCAAAATTTGAAACATGATCCTTAAGATGCGGATCCTTCATGAATTGATCTGTGAAAAAAGGGCCTCAGAAACCGATGGGTCTTCTTCAAATGGTGGGACACTTGAGAAAATGGTGGTCCTACAAATTGAAGCAGAATGACAAGGATCTTAAGAAATAGAGGAGGAAATAAGAGCCACAAATACCCAAGTTTGTTAACAGCCAAATGTCCTCCTTCCAGAAATAGAACCATTTACTATAGGATATTATTAGTACAAATTGTTTTCGTATCTGTATAAGAAGTTGGCCTAAATCAGAAGATTTTTCCATCCATAGCATGTCTTCCAGATCCAATATGCCCTGCAGTATGACAATGGTGCTATAATTTGAGTTTAAAGGTGCTTAAAATCATTAGACTCACATGGGTAAATGGATACATCTGATTTGAGTGAGTTTTGGACTGGTTTTTATTATGTATATAATATGATAAGTTTCTTGACTTGTGGGACAAATTAATAAGTTGATATTGACAATGAGATTGTGCACTCATGTGTGATCACCATAGACATTAAGACAACATCACAGCATAGTAAACATCGCATAAAGTAAACATTTGAAAATCAAGGCTCTACATTACCTGCGCAGAGCCAAATTGTTTTCACACATCAGTTCAACAAATAACAAACAGTAGGACTTGACTCCATCCGTATCGATAAGAGTCTGATTGTTTGCAATGTTCATATCAAATTGAAATTCATTGCAAAGTCCATTTTGATAAGAATCAATAAATCACAACACAACCATCAGAGTTCAATAGGAAATTGATGAGTGGTGCAATTACAATTTTAATCTTATCCATTTTGTTTGCCATGCAGTATTTCAGTATGAAATGTGTTCTCTAACCATGCCGCCTCTGGCTCCTGGCCGGATCCCCAAACTATCTCCTCCATTTTTTTCTCCCCTTCCCCTCTTCTCCATCCTCTCTACCAGGTTCAGCATTTCGAGGAGAATCCGAGAATCCATTCTCGCAAAGATTCCCGCCGGTAAAGCTGCGAGAATCCATGTTGATTCTCGTAGAGATATTCTGTCTACACATAATTTGAATAGAGATGAATCCATAGATTCTCGCAAAATCCTCTACAGGAATCTAAATGGATTCTCGTAACCTTTGACAAAATTCTGACCCTGTCTACCATCCTAAATCCTTCTTACCTCACCTACACTAGCATAAATAAATACCAAAACATCTAATGAATCCACTAATGGAAAATAATATCAGTGTTATAAAACAGCTATACATATTGGCAAAGCAGATAAACACTGAATTTATAAAACCCAAACCATTAGCCAACAGCCACCTACATGAATATCAAATGGAACTGAACCGTACAAAATACAGTTAAGCAGTTTAGCATCAGGACATCCAATGAGTCCCTAGGTAAGCCATGACGCATTTAAAACTACATAGTAGTGGACATCATGCTAAATTGCACTACATGTAATACTAATATAGGAAGTAGGTCAAAGACCATACTGCCAGGCTACATTGATTAACCTTCTCCCAAATGTCCTGATGATGACCATTTCATATAAAATGAACTATACTGATGTATAAATTCAAAGGTCTCTACCAACCAACCAAAATCAGTCAATTGGTATCATTGCAAGATATCTTAATTAACATGGGACCAATTTTTTCAAATAATCATTGTCTTACTTAAATTAACCCTAAAAATGTCTCAAAATTTAGTTTCGGTATACTGAACTGTCAGAATTTTCAACAACAAAAAATATGAAATTTAATGAAAAACTGATGCATTTTTGTCAAATTTTATTGCCATAGTCATCCCTCATTAATCCTTCATGCAGAGAACCATATCTAGCGATATACATGTACAATGGCCAATGACACACTTAGTATGACTTCTACATTGTACTGTTGTTAATGTTTGGTAATTTTTAAAACCAATGTCAATGTTTAATTTATTCTTGCGAATCAAATATTTGTTTCAAACAAGTGTTATTTTTTGCAAAGAAATTTGATCAGAAGCGAGAAAATTGTTAACAAATTATTGAAAAATTGTATTTGATTTTTTTTAATTCATCACCCTTATCCGGGTTTTAACCGGGATCACAATTTTGGAAGAAAAATCAACAAATAA
The DNA here is from genome assembly GCA_035610835.1 of Ophiura sarsii. Lineage (NCBI taxonomy): Eukaryota > Metazoa > Echinodermata > Ophiuroidea > Amphilepidida > Ophiuridae > Ophiura > Ophiura sarsii. Next base: position 27,909,459 of record CM069441.1, read on the forward strand.
ATTGTCTCTTCCTGACCGGGAACCGAACCAGGGGCCCTACGGACCAAAAACCATGGGCGGCATAGTCGAGCCTTGACTCTCAGTTACTCGTTCGCACAGTATATTGCGCTTACAATAGGCTTGGTTGATTATGTCATCAAAAATCTTTCGCACTTGCGCTTTGAGATAGGCTTGGAAGTAGTATTTTGTAACATATGGGGCTATTAGGTTTACATACATACTGAGCGGCAATTTATCTCGGATTGTTTGATTGTTTTCAAGCCTACACATTTAATTCAACATTTTCATTATTTCCATTTTCCAAAACTGAGAAGACATTTTCAATTTCGAAATTCAAAAAACCTATTTAGAAGGATTCAAATCCCTTATTCTGAACATCGAAAAACTGTAAAGGAAAAGTCAGTAAGATTATAGAAGCCCCACCGCTTGCTCCCCCCCCCCCCCCCCCCATCCCCCCATACACAGAAGGTACAATTGGTTGGTTATCATCAAGTAATAAGATGTAAACAATAGGACTAAATATATAGTGGGTTGCATCCCCCCCCCCCCCCCACCACTTGATATAATTGCCCTGTTTGCTCTAGTCCCTATGGAAAAGTTTTGTTACGCCAATGGGTAGCAACAATGGGATCGTCAGGAAATCAACCAAACGAACAAGGTCTGTAATGGAGATAATTGTTAATATTGACCATCATTATCATTGCTATCTTCAGTAGATAGCAAACAAATCATTTAAAAGGGATGCAAGTCCAACCTAATGGGAGGTCACTCCTCATTAACTTTATGGAAGTTTATTGAACGTTTCCATTACCCGCTTGTGTCACAGTTTGCCCCTATTAAAAAATGCATGGTCAATTAATTTTTATTTTACTGCTCCATTGAACAATTGGTATTAGGTAGGCCTAGGCCTATTTCAGTTTTCATTTTCGGTACTGTAACGAGGGTCACGTTTCGTGCCCGTTTTGCCAATTTTGCCTATGATAAATTCATAGCTCTTGTGACTTTATGAATCAGAAGTTAACCTGACATTGTCCCTCTTTAAACCAAACATTGGAAATAGGACAAACTATACATTTTTAGAATGTTGGGGTCAAAACCAAAAAATTCCTGGACTAAATAAATAATGAGCACAAACAAATTCATGCTATTGTGGTAGTATTTTTTAAGAATTGGCATGTAAGGCACGTAATGCAAGAAGGATATCAAAACATGCAAAAATGGAAAATTTAATAGGGGTAAACATTTCATACCACAATACAGGGTGAGTAAAAAAAACCTGCAATAGTGGAAAGAAGTCATTTTGTTTTCAAAACCAAAATGAATTTTAAAACTTTTTAAATGTTGCAAGAATGATGTATTTAATCCTAACTTTGTGTGAAAAAGTGAAGTCGATAGCATTTTTCGTTTGTCTTTGGTGACCCTCTTTGCTGCACAACTAAATTTACCTATTTGTCCACGAGCACAGTGATTTTCATTTGAATTTTGGCTTTCATATTTGAATATCCCGCCAACAAAAAAAAATGGAAAATATCAGTTTTTTATTAAAATTTAGAACATTATATGCTTTCATAGCATGGGTTTGATTATAATTGAAAATGCTAACTCACATGTAAACAAGAAATGATGCATCAAATTCCAATAACATCACAAATGAACTCAAGTTTCCCAATTTGAATGAGAGACACATGTTGCGATCTAATGCATATTTTGGGTATCTCGTGGACAAACGTGTAAAATGGGTGCACTGGTCAAAAGGTTCACCAAAGGCAAACGGAAAATGATATTGACTTCATTTTTTCACACAAATTTAGTAACAAATAAGGTATATGTATAACGTTTAAAAAAATTCAAACTTCAACTTAGTTTTTAAAAGAAGATGGCTTCTTTCCACTATTGCAGTTTTTTTTACTCACCCTGTATAATATTACATACATAATATTATGTTGTAATGTTAAATCACCAAAAACTGCCCCCATTTTTCTGCCATATTTCCAAGTTGCCCACCTGATTCATCAAGACAGTTTGTGGTCTACAGTTTCAATCGATCATTATTGCTTGCTTAGAATATTTATGACAGGAATTAGGATTGGAAATGTATAGCAGCGCTAAAATTTTCAACTTTTTCTGGAGGTGCAACATTAAACCTTGCTTTTGAGGTCAAGGTGCAATTCCTTCAAGTCAATGAGCACATTTAGGTGTATCGCGATTGCAAATAGGGCTGCAAAAACTTGTATCGCAATTTTGGATCAGCCTGTGAACAGTAGTTGTATCGCAATTGATGATTTTTAGGGCGCAAATTGCGATGCGCTACAGATACATGTATTCTTGGTTGGGGAAAATCATACAATTATAACTCTCTAAGGGTATTTGGATCTTTGAACAACTTGTTTAGGGTATGGAATACTAGAATACTTGTTTAGTGGTCAAATATATCATCCATACTTTGTCTACAGATGACTTCTCCAATCAACCAATAAAGGGTTGAAAATGTTACCCTTGTTGTGTAACCCTCAAGACTTTGGAGCTAAACCCCTATTGTTATCCCTACTCCCCTTCCCACAGTAATTAGTATGGCTTATAATCCTGTGGATCTACCTCATTCAGCAAAGAAAACATTACTTTATAATCTCACATTTCCTTGGTTTTGACAGCCTCTTGCCAGATTTATCAACTATTCAACTCAAAGTTCTTTTAAGATTATTCTTTAGTTGTTATTAGCTCCTTTTATTGGTTTATCCTTTGTGTAAGACAGCACTGAATTAACCTAGCACAAAATCCTCTATTGACATATTAAAGGATTATACAGGTTTATTCCATACTGGAGTCTTTACACTAGTGTAACTTATGAATGTCTTACACCAAGGATACCCTTTAATTACCAAATCTTACACTTACCAAACTGAACTGGTTTTCTCACTTCTTATTCACTACCTGACTTATCAAACAATATGATCTTAAGGGGGGTGTGGACTCTCAGGTACAGCCTTCGTAAAACTGCCGTAACTTCTTCAATATTCATTTAATCTTTATAAATGTATACAGTTTTTTGCAGAAAAGGGTTCAATGAATCCAACCATGATAATGAAATTGACCATTTTGGAAAAAATTATAAAAAACATGTTTTTTGACCCATTTTAGGTTTGGAAAAGATAACTCAAAATATATTTTGTTAAATGTTGTCATACTAGTTTTATGATAATCCTGATAACATTCCCCAGGAGCGTTTTTTTTATTTTAATATCTTATTTTTTATTTTTTGAGTTACAGACCAAAAAGTGCCAAAAAATATGATTTTTTCCCAAAAATGGTGATTTTCATGATTTTGGCGGTAAAAAATTACATTTTTTGGCACTTTTTGGTCTGTTGTAACTCAAAAAATAAAAAATAAGATATTAAAAAAAAAAAACCGCTCCTGGGGAATGTTATCAGGATTATCTTAAAACTAGTATGACAAAATGTAACCAAATATATTTTGAGTTATCTTTTCCAAACCTAAAATGGGTCAAAAAAGGTGTTTTTTATAATTTTTTTCCAAAATGGTCAATTTCATTATCATGGTTGGATTCATTGAACCCTTTTCTGCAAAAAACTGTATACGTTTATAAAGATTAAATGAATATTGAAGAAGTTACGGCAGTTTTCAAAGGCTGTACCTGAGAGTCCACAGCCCCCTTAATCAATGTTTCGTAATGATCATTCATGTAAGTATGCTTGCACCAAGTATTTCCATACAAATATTGACAATACAAGTCAACGACTGAGGTCAGCTCAGAATTTACCCTCAACTATAGTTTAGTCAGTTCCAAACTGCAGTTTTTATCTCTCTGCGTGCAAAAATAATCCAAGCGTACGCACACAATTGGTCATATGCACGCATCACGCATATGATTCACAGTGTGCCAGTTGCGTGCATGCACGCCCATGCTTTTCTGTATTATTAATTCACTGCTATAAGGAGGTTCACCAATTATGAACTGACTGAACTATAACTTCAGAAGACATGTGCCGCTTACATGTGAAGATTTATCTTTCAAATAATCTAGTTTCATAACCAAAACTTTGACCCTGTCTACCGCTGCTATCAATATTACAGTCATCAAAAAAAGTAACTATACAGGTAATAAAAAGGCTTCTAATTCTAAATATATATATACTCCCTAAAAATATTAAATTATAAAGTTGTTGAGAAATTCATCTTCTTTAATATGAAATATTGCACTCTAGGATCGGATGATTATTGAGGAAGTGACACTTCAAAATGTAAGCTGGGATCCGATTTTCATTTTCACATTTTTATTTTCTACACGCGGACCAATCTACAGGTACCTTATCGATTACCGGTAGTGCAATTGGGGATGCATGCGCAGGTTGGACAGTCAGCCGTATTGTTCCGATGGATCAATACACCACACACACGCTACCTGTCATACCCTCCCCTGTGTTGAAATGTAAAATGTGAAAATGAAATTGTGACTTTACATTTTGGACTGTCACCTCTTCAATATTCAACCGATCCTAGCGTGCAATACTTCATATTAAAGAAGATAAATTTCTCAACAACTTTATGATTTTATATTTTTAGGTAGGATATATTTTTAGAGTTAAAAGTCAATTTATTACCTGTATAGTTACCTTTTTTGATGAATGTATAGTTTTGCGTTTAAAGATATGGCTCAATTCATTAACTTTTTCACATCAAATTTAAAAAAATTGATATCAGAAAATATATAAAGAAAAAAGCCTGGTTATACAAGAAAAAAATGTAAAAACTAACCCTATTAAAACAATGCTGTTGGCTTGAGAGATTTTTCCTATAGGTGTTATAATAAGCAAGAAAAAAATGACTATAAATTATCCCAGAATGTGGTACCCTACAGTGCAAGAAGCAAGATATCGCATAATACAATGGGAAAATGTTAGAGACTTCTTTTTTTACATCTGATCTAAAAGAGGTAAATTTCTGATTTCTGGCCCGATTTTCAAATTGATGTGTTCTATTTTATATGGAAGGCCACCTTAAAATTGTCACATTCCAAAGTTTGAGTTGCATAACTGCAATAGTTCTTTTTATAGAATCACAAGGTCAAAATAATTTTGCCCATTGAGTAGAACACAAACTGGCTGGTGGCTAACCACCTTTGTCAGTATTATTCATGACATTTTCGCCTATAATTTCTAAATGGAACATTTCTGGCCCCTAAGATTTTACAGACATAATGAGAAAAATATGGGGATTCTTCCGATATCAAAATATCTTGATGTGAAAACAAAATCATAGCCCCAATAAAGTGATCGGAACATACCTTTAAGTCAAATGTTGGTTCTTCCTACAGTATGAGTAAGATAAATGTATACAGGGTGACCCAAAAAAATGTTAACACTCCGGGCACATAAGATATCTTAAAAGGAGAGAAACACACAGGTCTAATCTTGATGTATTATGAAAGCTGATTAAATAAGCTTTCATTTGCATTTTATTGCGTTCCAATTAGTTATTTAGAACGGGAGTTATGCTTCAGCAAACATGAGGAAGCAAAATCGGCTTGGTCCAATCCTCTCAGTATGAAAGTAAAGCTTTTAAAATGCACGAAGCAAGAAGCAACATGATTAAGTCACACCCACACATCAGTTAATCTCTTCTTTGTTCTTTTCAACGCATTCTGTCGATTCTTTTCAAGCTTAAATTGATTTATGGTTAATTTCAGTGCAATACTAGTTTTATTTCAGTGCAATATTAGTTAATTTATTTAATTGGATAGACCATTTCAACAAAGAACATGAAATGTTTCAATTTTAAAGACTGCTTTACTGACAGCTACCCATTGCACATGGAAAAAGAGTATAGAACTTGAACTCATGACAAAATACCTATATAATTTATGTGTAATATATTTATTTATGTCTTTTAAGCTTGAAAAGAATCGAAAGAATACGTTGAAAAGAACAAAGAAGAGATTAACTGATGTGTGTGTGTGACTTAATCATGTTGCTTCTTGCCAAATCCAACAGAATCCAAAGAGCCAATCTCTATGTTCCACCCGGCGTGCAAATGGGGAATCCTAAGCCGCTAGTGCTGAAGGTCCGCCGTTCAAATCCCGGGAGGGGATCGAGGTCACTTTTGGGGTCACTTTTCTCTGCGCATAAAAAAAAATGTGAAAAAAGTGCCAGAATGGGTTAGGGTTAAGGATATATTCCTATGGCTAGCAATAAGGTAGAGCTTGTTGAGTACAACAAAAAAAAGTCTTTTACTGGAGGTGAATCGGGTGTATGGTTCAACGGATATAAATATTTTAAGTCATTTTGAATCCTCTTTTTTTAATTGTTTCTCGGCCAACAGAGGGCAGTCAAAAAAAAATTGGTTTTTTTATCGTGCGTTATTTTACTCCCTAGGTAATTTTTTTTGTTTTTTTGCTCTAAATTGTTATTGAAACTTCATTAAATTCCCGCAGCACAGGAATAAAGGGAGCTTCCACAAAAATGATTAAATGACCTAAAGCTTCCTTAGATAAGCCCAAATTAAATTAATTGTTTGTCTCAAAGCTCCCGCGCGCGTTAGTTTATTGATGCGCATTAGAAAACAAAAATCTGAAAAAAACTTCTTCTTTTTTCAACATTTCACCAATTTTTCAGATTTTAATTGATCACATCATCTTAAATACAAAAGTTCAATTTTACAAGGATTTCAATATTTTATATTTAAAAAAAATAATAAAAAAAACTTGAAAAAAAACCACATTCCGCAATAGTTTTACAATGTCAGGAGAGGAGCTTTGAGACAAACAAGGAATTTAATTTGGCCTAAGTAAGCATAGGGGAGAGTGGGGTATGTTGGAACATTTTTCAGAAAAATGACTCTATAACGCAATTAAAATTGATTCAGGATTTAATCACTATATCAGTTCAAGCATACATCTGTGTGTTACAAATACAGCATAATAAAATGTTAAGACTTGTTTATGTTTATTAAAATAATCCACTTTGAAAAAGTTATCTCAGCTGTTTCAACTAACCCCATGCATGGGGTTAGTTGGAACATGGCATGGGGTTAGTTGGAACATGGTGTGTGGTTACTTAAAAACTACACTGTAACTACTTACAACTGTTGTTAAATGATTTTAAAAATCAATTTAAAAATCAATATGGCATGCCCTAATGATCAACAACAACAATCAACAACACTCAATTAAGGGTACACAGTCTTTTAGTTAGTCTTCTTCGGAGTCTGCTTGAGACCTTTTGCAGTCACTGAAGTCTGTAGGTGTCTCAAGGGGGCTACGGTGAGATTAGCTGAAAAGACGATGTAGACTTCAAGTTCAATGGTTATAAAGTTGTTTACTATTGTTACAAATTGTACGCCTAACTATTTGTTTCCAAAACAATATTTCAGGTTCAGAACCTTAAGGATTTACCACATTTAAAGGCATATTATGTGATCTTTTCCAGAGAGCGCCCTCTATTCATTATTGTTTTTAGAAAGTAGATTTTCTTGCAGATTTACATTTCCGATCATAAATCATACATACATTCCAAGTTACAGAGCGATACGATTCCTAATTACCTCAAAATCATGGTTTTAGAGTGAATTTAGAGTGAAAAATATAAACTGTCGGAATCCCGACAGTTTATTTTCACTCTAAAACCATGATTTTGAAGTAATTAAGAATCGTATCGCCCTGTAACTTGGAATGTGTGCATGATTTATGATCAGAAATGTAAATCTGCAAGAAAATCTGCTTTCTATTTTTTTTTTCGATGTTGAGGGCGTTCCCTGGAAAGATCACATAATATGCCTTTAAGTGTTCCAATAAACCCCATGCACAATGTTTCAACTAACCCCGAGAGCACATGGCAGATGTTTAAGCTTATTGTGCAAAACATGGCATACAACTGCACACTTATTTAGCCTTATTTTGTAGCTTAGTATAAGAGCCTAACATACCAAAAATATAGCCACATGAATCTACAAACATCATATAGAGATAATACAAAATTTCTTAATGTCAAAAAATTTAGTCAAAAGTTGAAAAATCAAACTTACCTTTCTAACTCTAAGAAGACTGAGACCCATGTGCTGTAGGCAATGTGGTATGTGGGGGTTGCTTTTGCACACCACCTGATGGCAGTGTTTCTAGAAATTAATTGTTGGTTTTTAGGAAAATCTCAATGTTTCAACTAACCCCGCGTTCCAACATACCCCACTCTCCCCTACTAATTATGCAGTTGTCTTACAGCCTCCCGCAGCACAGGAAATGTTCTAAAAACTATAATTAACAAGCTCCCAAAATTTCAACTTTGTAGCCTTTATACTTTTCTTGTAAAAAGTAATTAAACATTTTTGCATAGATTATCTATTTTGCTAGGGTCAAAAACCAATAAGAAACTAAAGAAATGAACACAATTTTGCTTCATTTTTGGCAACAAAATTGCCATATATATTGAACCGTACCTCCTAACAAGCTCAAATTTCAAATCATTCTGAAGCTCAGCAAGCTCCATTAAAAAACAAAATTAACCATAGAAACATCCTTAACCCTAACTCCCACGGGCCACAGCTATGATTTTGCGTGTATCGGGGGGGGGGAAGTACACTTTTTTAACCCGAAAAATCACCGAGCACCCCCCCCCCCCCCCCCCCCGGGATTTGATCCTGGGACCATCCGCACCCCAGTCTGTGCCCCTATCAACTGAGCTATCTCCCCAGCGCATATCCGGGCACAAACTTCGTGCCCACATATGCCCGCGGCAGGTGACGTAATCGAGCCAATGCAGCAGCACGCGTGTGGAGATTTTATCTTGTAAGATTTTGTATGGTGTAGTGGGGTAAGGTTAAAAGTAAATTTTAGAGACTAGCAGGTGTACAAATGTATTTATAAACACACACACCAGCAATGTCATTCAGCATGAAATGGTTAATAAAGTAAAGTTTAGAGACACAGTAACCTTGCTGTACTTTGCACTTGACACAACAAATAAAAACAAATCATTCCAAATACTTGATTAGTGTTTAGAACTGGTTTTTATTCATGCAAACACATTAGCTAGATTAAATAAATAAAATGGTTGTGTATTTTAAAAGCTTATTGAAATTGTAATAGTATACAATTTTGAATTAGTTCAAACCATAAACCAATTTGCTTTTTAAATGTATCTAAATTCATCCATGATAAGGCAAAACAAATAAATAGGTTTGTCTCGCGCGCATTGGTTTTGAAATGCCAAAATACCGCGTCAGAAATGCAGGAAATTGTAAAATCAAATTATTTTTTTCCCTACAAATTTTTATTTCGAGTTTTTATTAAAAATATCGGCAGATTTTCCTTTTCTCAAACTTTTACATGACTCAGTTCTTCATAAAACGCTGCACAATTGTTCTTTACACAACTACATCACAATATTCATTTCAAATAGAAAAAACAATATCAGAAAGTGTCAACGGTTGCAAATAGTAACAGTAAAAATTGACACACAAATGAAAAAAAATGTTAAAAAAAAAAAATGGAAGACAAAACAAAAAATTAAATCACACTGTAATCAGTACATTACACAGACTAACACACTGTACACTCTATTTGTCTTCCTCTGGACAGTGACGTAATTAACAGGCGCAGCATTTACGCACATGTATGTATCTTCTGTCTTTCTACGCTCGTATTTATGGATGCACATTTATGTGCTGCAATTAGTAGAATACAATTGACTATAAATACGAGGGTCATTACTCATTATATAAGTTCTACCTCCTATCTCGTAACATCATCGCTAATATGAATGTCAGCCTTATGACATTTGACATAATTATACTTATTATAGCTCTGAATCTAGCTCTGAGACAACGGAATAATAAATATGTGCTTTTGTATATGATTCTCCGTATTGTATGGGTAGATATACATACATGTAAGAGCATGATTTTAATATTTAATTTTACTTGACCGAAAAGGATGTTTTGTCTCTTAAAATAGGCTAAAAGGCTAAAAGCACTTTGGAGATATTGTGCTGTGTGTCCCGGGGGAGTTCAAGCGGGGTATCCCCCCTCTACGCCAGAAGTTTTTGTAATTCAAGGTTGAAAAGAACGCATTTCCTTGCATTTTTTTGATCACTTATTGCAGGTTTATTCTTAGTTCAACGTTGCAATTTCTCACCAGTAACTTAATGTGTTAACACCAAATCTTAATACTATTGACTAAGTTGAACCCTAAAACATCGTTATATACAGTAACTTAATCCGCAGGCATTGGTTTTACCGGCGATTTCATTGGTTCAATGTGTGTCACATGACTCAGGTTATTCTCCCTTTCAAGATTTTAAACCTGTAGACAGAAAAAAGCATCGACGCCTAATAATCTTTTCAATTTAGTTTCTTTTAGTTTATCTATTTTTCTCTCTTTTTATATTTACTATCCTGTCTTTTCCCTTCCTATTCTCTTATTTTTCTTTTCACCCCGGCTTGGAGGGTGTTTAAGGCGGGGTTAACCCTTTGAACCCTAGCTGTCCCTGCCTGTTTGTAACCCTCACTGTCTATATAGTAGATTCATGAACTCTGGCGCATCAGTATCGATTTTGGACTTCGTCCATTGGGCGTTAGAGGAACCCATTTTGACCAATGATGAAACAGCGGTACTTTTATAGATGTCATTATCATGATTATTTGCGCGCCATAATCAAATGCTATTCATGATAGTGCGGCGTTATGAATAGGGCTGATCAAATAGCTTTACAATCACGACAACCAAAAACTTAATCCAGCAGCTTCAAATGTGTTATCCCTTTGGAAGCGGTTACTACAATAAAAACAAATCGACCATCATCGACCGTTACAGGATACGAAAGAAAAATATTATGTATGTCATTTTACCTATTCATAATTTAGTGGATACTTTTTATTATTTTACGTTTTTATTATGCACATGGAATAAAGGAAACATTAAAATGAAAATAACAGTTCTACGTATTTTTTTGCGAGAATAAACCGGAAAATAATTAAATAATCATTTTTTTATATACCTACTGTAGGTATAAAACCATTTGTCCTAATTAAATGGGAAAACAGTTATATCAACCAAGATACGGATTATAAACGTTACGTTAAGTATTTATGGCTATGAGACCACCTTTATCAATTTATCTGAATAACAATACATTTTCTTTATCGTTATGCCGATAATCCAACCGCAAGTTCCCTGTCACTAGGTACATAGTGGTGAATACATCACCATGATCACAGTAGTACATGCACACGAAGCCACGGTATTACCCTTGCATAATATTACGATTAAATTCGAGTGCCTCCCCATCTTTTGCTTCTGTTACCTCTTTACTAAAATGTACAATGAAATTAATGAACACAATCAGTGTTGTAGCTACGCGTCCGGAAGTTGTGCCCAACGTCCGGCATTCTTAAAAAATAAGGGTAAAAAATCCGGCACTAAAAAAAAAATACAATTTGCGGAAAAAAACATTAAACTGCCTCATACAACAAGAAATTATGTGGCAGGAACCCTCAAAGTGCATTTATAATTATAACCCCTTAAAAACATTAAGAAGGCCTCTAGACCCCGTTCCATGATCCACTTCACTTCGTACGAGCGCTACACTTACTCCGTTCGCCATCAGTAAATTTGTCCGGCACTCATCTGGTCTAGCTACAACCCTGAACACAATGAAATGGTGATGGGGTCTGACGGCTTAATACTTTGTTGACAATACAGTGATAACTGGCAAGCTTTCAGGGGGAAATACTTTTGCGCGGCAGTCTATTGCATCCTGTTTAGGCTATTAAAAAAATCTTTTGTCTCAAAGCTCTTCAGTTTTTCAAAACCTAATGTGGAATGCGGGGTTTTTTTAAGGTTTTTTTTTTTTTTTTTTTAATATAAAATATTGAAATCCTTAGTTGTAGAAGTGACCTTTTGTATTTAAAATGATGTGATCGATGAAAATCTGAAAAAACGGTGACATTTTGGGATTTTTTTGTTGTTGTTAAAAAAATAAAAATAAAAAAATAAAAAAATATTAAAAAAAATAAAGATTTTTGTTTTTCTAATGCGCATCGATAAACTAAAGCGCGCTGGAGCTTTGAGACAAATGATTTTTTTAAATTTAGCCTTATAGGCAGAAAACCTCTAGATCTTCAATAAAAACAATGATTTGAATAAACCAGTTTGCTCTAATCTAAAGTTGAGAACAATTTACATTGACCTCTTAAAACCACACAAAGCAATAGGGAACTTATTTGGAGGCGTAAAGTTAAACATGGATGTGTATGAAACTATGACAGCAACAGATATGTGAGCAAAAACATTAATATAACATCAAAGCAGAAAAAGTCACTATAATAGCCTACATACATGTAGGCTATATTTAGACTGAGCATCCCATACCCAATGTCAAATAAACACAAGTTGCCAATTTAGATAGTGATTGCATCATACTATCGCACGCGTGACAATCCCATGGGTTGGTCATACTGAAATAATCATGTTTGCAAATACACTGTTTAATTAAAAGGCATATTATGCAATATTTTCAAGGAACGCTCTCAACCTTTGATTTCATCCTCTAAAGCAGTGGTTCCCAACCTCTGGGTCACGACCCCAATTGGGTTCGTGACGCACTTTTTGTGGGGTATTAATGTCCCGGACTAGCCTAACTTAAAGGTATATTATGTGATCTTTCCAGGGAACGCCCTCAACATCAAAAAAAAATTAAAAGAAGATTTTCTTGCAGATTTACATTTCTGATCATAAATCTTACATACATTCCAAGTTACAGGGCGATACGATTCCTAATTACTTCAAAATCATGATTTTAGAGTGAAAATAAACTGTCGGATTATCCGACAGTTTATATTTTCACTCTAAAATTTACTCTAAAACCATGATTTTGAGGTAATTAGGAATCGTATCGCTCTGTAACTTGGAATGTATGTACGATTTATGATCAGAAGTGTAAATCTGCAAGAAAATCTACTTTCTAAAAGAAATAATGATTAGAGGGCGCTCTCTGGAAAAGATCACATAATTTATATTATAATGTTGTATCATAGTAACACATGTGACTTTATTCTGTGAGGGGTCGCGCTCTGATGCTGGTTTCTGGAATGGGGTCACCACCAGGAAAAGGTTGGGAACCACTGCTCTAAAGGCATTAGGACATTTATTTTGTTTTTATTCTTAACTAGAGCGGTTCTCGGCTTTCGCGGTTCTCGGGTTTGGCGGTTGGTGGATTTGAATGGTAAAATGATTTTGGACAAAACCTAGCTGGGTCGTGTGGGTTTTGGTGTAGTGTATAGTTGTATATGTCGAAGTCAACTTATTTTGTTCTGCCTGTTGACATATTTTTTGGAAGATATATGATTATATGCGGCACTAGCTACAAGTAGGCTTCATAAATGTGAAAGAGCTATATGTATAGGATTGAGTATTTGTATTTGAAGAATGGAAGTACCTGACTATTACATATCAGTAGTATTATATTAGGGCCTCTTAATGGATGGCCGACTGAAGATAGTGATGTTACATTTTAAAAAGGAGGGTATAGTTACCTGCTATTTGGACGATTTCTTGATCTCCTAAGCTGGCGGCGTACACAATTGTGTGATGTTTGGTATTGATGATGGGCATTTGATATAACACTACGTCTGTGGTGAACCCTGATTTACACCACCACGGACGAAGTGGTACTCCAGTGGACCAGCATTGTGATATAGTCCACTCTTCTACTCCTATTTACAGATGACAGTTCACCCAGTAGAAGTCTGGACACTGGCATATATGTCTTGTCCGCCATTTACATCACCATTTATACATTTGTATTGTATGTCACTGCCATCGTTGTATGCCACTCCTGTTGACTATTGGTAGATGCCACTTATGCGATGTGTTCCATGCACACCCTGCTCACCGATTAGAAGTCTGGACACTGGCATATGTGTCTTGTCCGCCATTTAAATCACCATTTATTCAGTAGTCTGAATAGTATTGTATGTCACTGCCATCGTTGTATGCCACTCGTGTTGACTAGGCCTATTGGCAAATGCCACTTATGCGATGTGTTTCATACACCATATTTGTCTTGTCCGCCATTCATTACATCACCATATACATGTACAGTTGTATTGTATGTCACTGCCGTCGTTGTTTGCCACTCCTGTTGACTATTGGTAGATGCCACTTATGCGATGGGTTCCACCCAGTAGAAGTCTGGAGACTGGCATATTTGTCTTGTCCGCCACTTACATCACCATCTATTCAGTAGTCTGAATAGTCTTGTATGTCACTGCCATCGTTGTATTCCACTCCTGTTGACTACGAGATGCCACTTATGCGATGTGTTCCATGCACACCCTGCTCACCCAGTAGAAGTCTGGACACTGGCATATATGTCTTGTCCGCAATTTACATCACCATCTTAGTGTAGTCTTAATAGTCTTGTATGTCACTGCCATCGTTTATACCACTCCTATTGACTTTTGGTAGATGCCACTTATGCGATGTGTTCCATGCGCACCCTGCTCACCGCCGGCGAGTAGAATTCTGGACACTGGCATATTTGTCTTGTCCGCCATTTAAATCACCATTTATTCAGTAGTCTGAATAGTATTGTATGTCACTGCCATCGTTGTATGCCACTCGTGTTGACTAGGCCTATTAGCAGATGCCACTTATGCGATGTGTTTCATACACTGGCGTATATGGTTAACTCTCATGAAAACAGTGCAAAATGAACTTTTTGATGTCTTTGGTCCATTTCTGTGTTATGCAATGTTTTCTTACTTGAAAAACTTCTTTTCTAGATAGATCTTGATGTTTTCTACTTGGATATATATACTTTGATATACTTCTGATCGTGTTTTCACTAAAAAAATTGCCCTCATATACCCCAAATTAGCGAAATTTCCATGTCCGCAGCATAAAAGTATATTTTGTCTTTATTAATTACAATACAAATAGGGTACCATTTTCTCTAAGATATGTCCTAATTTTTAGGGAACATATAGCGATATTCCATGGTTAGAAAAGAAATGCACATCTTTTACGATGTTTACCTGTTTCAATTTCATATATGTTGTCCGAGATAATGATGTTTATTACGTTACCAGCGACATATTGAAGATCAAAATTGTTCAAAATTAACATTTAAACATTTAAATGCACATATTCTGAATCTAAAAGAACAGGGGTGTTGGAAAATAATATTTTCAAAATTCTATAGCAGCATGTCCGACCTTGAGAAGAAATCAAAATGCTGCAAAGCATGCGACCTTGTTAAGGATGTTTATTACGTTGTTCAGATTTCTCCCGAACTATGTATTAAAACACACTTTTTGGTAAAAAAACAATTTGATATATACACATAGACTATGTGGTTACTTGGAACACCCGCTAGCTCTTTCCAGATCGTCTACATGGTACTTTGAGTACGAAAAACGTTTACTACGTTATCGTTTATTACGTTATCGAATAAATCGAAAGAGAGACAGCTGCTCTCTACGACTGTATTAAACAAAGATACGTGGCAGGCCCTTTTCGCAGGCATGCATGGAGGATACTCGTTGAAAGTACAATGCAAAAAAACCATGACGAATGGTAAGAATTTCTCATTTTTTTCTTGAAAGTAATATGAAAATTAAGCCGAATGACAGTTGAAGTCATTATAGATCTCTTAAGCACATTGAAAATGGACCTATGATATCAGAATGGGGTTAATAATGTGAAGAAATGCAGTAGGTATCGTTAACATCTACATTGATTGCTTTGTATATACGTTATAATCCGGCATTAGGCACTGTTGCAGTTGCCAATAACGTAATAAACGGGATAACGTAACCAACCTCATTGTCTATTCTCATGTCAATGTTGGTGTCAATTCCGTAGCTTTCATGATTGATGTACTTGAGTTTCATACATTGTATCCAATGTTATAATTTTAATATGTGGACTATTCTATCTCAGTGCTGAAACCACCTTATAATGGATAACGTAATAAACTGTTCATCATTTGATAAAGATAATTGCATCTTGTTCACAGTGATTCAACATTTATTATGTGTTTATGAATGTTAACCTAGTGTACAAACATATTGTATCACATACTGACACAATCTCATTTGTTTGCATTCTTCAATAGTGTATAGTTCTATGGCTATTGGATAACGTAATAAACCAATATGTATAATTGGGTGAATAAATATGGTATACCTAGCTGAAACAGCTACAATATCTTTCATCAATTTTATTTTGTTTTTGTTATCATTATTATACAGGAATATGGGCGACACAGTGCAAACAACTAATGGTAATACCGGCAGAACCAAATGCAATAGTGGAGACAAAAAGGTCATCAGATTGCAGTCTTATTACAAATCTACTACCATCATTTAAAATAAAATAAATCAATATCTTACTAATTTAAACAGATTACAAGGCAATTCAATATTTAGTGCTATTATAAGTTACATGAAGGTAATAATGCCATGGTTTAATAAACATACCTGCACAGTGCTACATGTATGTTACATCTGTCGATTTAGTGACCATGTTTATTACGTTATTCACCCTATTTACCCTACATCAAAAGAGCGAGTCAACAATATATAGAACAATCTTTCGGTTGATTTCGGCAACTTAAATTCTCAAATACCATTTACTAGGTATCATTGAATACACTGAGGGGCTTTATACATAGAAAATTATATTTCATTAGATAGTACTTATCATTGTGGATGTTTAGAATTTGAGGTATAAAATATATGCTTGTGTCATTTAACACAAGTTACTTAGTAAGTGAGATTATATGTGGTAAGCATAATATGTGGTAATGTTTGTTTGTTATTTCGTTGGTAAAACAAGATTGAAGATTAAATAAATGTGGTGTGATGTAAAAATAAGCGTTTGAAAATGATATACTAAACAACCGTGACCATGTTTATAACGTTATTCATCCTCGTTGTTGGAATTGCATTCTGGTGTAATTTACAATTGTTTACTGCTTTTTACTGCTTTATATTGTCAAATGGGCTTCAATGCATGTCGATAAGATGTGTTTGCATACAAAATAAACTGCCTTGCTCGATGTTGAATATATGTGTTTACATGTGTTTGTATATGTTTATTACGTTACCAAACCCAATAAAGTCAGAGTTTCAATGCCAGCGTTATTAGTGCAGCATAATACCATTGTTTCGGGGCTAACTTTGGAAAACACATTATGACGATTGGAAAAAGATACAATTAAAGATATATTTTATACTTTGCACAAAAATATTCATTTTGGAAAACCGTGCATTTTTTTGATTTAAAAATGAAGTTCATGAAGTAATGTGAAGACCTAAAAATGATTCATAATACTTGCAATTTACAAAATTACGTTGCATTTTTTTCGCTGTAATTGATAGAAGTATGCTTTCGTAAATACAATTTTGTGTTTTGGGCATCACAGCTTGTAAACTCGTTCTGATTTAGAGCTGATAGGCAGTAGATAACGTAATAAACGTGGAACAAAATCTGCAAAAAAGTGATTTAATAATTTGAATTCAACATATTTTTTAAAAATGCAAGGAGTGTTGTTCACAACATTTTAAAACTAGTATCCAGTACATGTCTACTCTTAAAAAAAAGCGTAATAAATAAAATTGGAGACAACTTTTTTTCTTCAACTTCTGAAATCTCATTTGCACTATTTTCATGAGAGTTGATCATATGCTTGTCCTCACCATATTTGTCTTGTCCGCCATTTACATCACCATACATCTATACAGTTGTATTGTATGTCACTGCCGTCGTTGTATGCCACTCCTGTTGACTATTGGTAGATGCCACTTATGCGATGGGTTCCATGCACCTTGCTAACCTAGTAGAAGTCTTGCATTGAATGACTGAAATTAGTTTTCGTAGTCGATTGAAAACAGATATTTCGCCCGTAATTTGATCAGCACGGATATCAACATATGTAATCTTAACTCCATATTTGGTCATAAGAACCCTTATGTGCACCACTACTCAGGTTGTAAAGCATAAGGGGTCAAAGGTCACACAGGGGTCACTAGGGGTCAAAATGTAGACTATTCTTTTCCTGTGCTCATTGATAAGCCAAGATAAAAAGTCAATGATAAGTTTGGGGTCAAAGGTCAAAAAAGGGTCACTAGGGGTCAAAAGCCCTCTACTAATATCCGTGATCTATGATCACAATCATATCTAGTTTAATTTGCCTGACCGGCAAATGTCGAAATTTGGAAAGGTTGGACCCAAATATCATTATATGATTAAATAATTCTTTTTTTTTGGATACGTATGAGATCCATGATACAAAAAAGTACAATACAAAAGTTTTTTTTTTTAAATTCTAAAATATAAAAATTTGACAAATTAGCCCAAATACCATTATTTGGTTAAATAATTCAATTGTGTTTGGGTACGTATGAGATCAATTATGCAAAAAAGACAAGCCGCAATCAATTTGGCGACAAAAAAAAATCATTCGCATATAAATCATAATTATTTTTTTAAATTCTAGGCTTGACCGACAAATATCAATATAAAAATTAGCCCAAATACCATTATTTGGTTAAGTAATTCAATTTTTGTTGGTACATATGAGATCGATGATACAAAAAACTCTTGGCGACAAAAAAAAGTCATTCGCATAGAAATCATAACATTTTTGTTTTTAATTCTAGGCTTGACCGACAAATATCAAATTTGAAAATGAGACCAAATACCATTATTTGGTTAAATAATTCAATTTTGTTTGGGTACGTATGAGATCGATGATACAAAAAAGTCAAATCGCAATCAATTTGATGACAAAAAAGTTGTTCGTATAGAAATCATAACATTTTTTTTTAAATTCTAGGCTTGACCGACAAAAATCAAAATTTGAAAAATTAGCCCAAATACCATTATTTGGTTAAATAATTCAATTTTCTTTTGGTACTTATGAGATCGATGATGCAAAAAAGTCAAGCCGCAATCAATTTGGCGACAAAAAAGTCATTCGCATAGAAATCATAATTATTTTTGTTTAAATTCTAGGCTTGACCGACAAATATCAAAATTTGAAAAATTAGCCCAAATACCATTATTTGGTTATTAAAGTAATTCAATTTGTTTGGGTTCGTATGAGATCGATGATATAAAAAAGTCAAGCCGCAATCAATTTGACCACAAAAAAGTAATTTGCATAGAAATCATAACATTTTTTTTTTCAATTCTAGGCTTGACCGACAAATATCAACATTTGACAAATTAGCCCAAATACCATTATTTGGTTAAATAATTCAATTTTGTTTGGGTACGTATGAGATCGATGATACAAAAAAGTCAAGTCGCAATCAATTTGACAACAAAAAAGTTGTTCGCATAGAAATCATAACAATTTTTTTTAAATTCTAGGCTTAATCGACAAAAATCAAAATTTGAAAAATTAGCCCAAATACCATTATTTGGTTAAATAATTCAATTTTCTTTTGGTACGTATGAGATCGATGATATAAAAAAGTCAAGCCGCAATCAATTTGACCACAAAAAAGTAATTCGCATAGAAATCATAACAATTTTGTTTTTAATTCTAGGCTTGACCGACAAATATCAAAATTTGAAAAATTAGCCCAAATACCATTATTTGGTTAAATAATTCCATTTTTTTTGGTACGTATGAGATCGATGATGCAAAAAAGTCAAGCCGCAATCAATTTGGCGACAAAAAAGTCATTCGCATAGAAATCATAATTATTTTTGTTTAAATTCTAGGCTTGACCGACAAATATCAAAATTTGAAAATTTAACCCAAATACCATTATTTGGTTATTATAAAGTAATTCAATTTGTTTGGGTACATATGAGATCGATGATACAAAAAAGTCAAGCCGCAATCAATTTGACCACCAAAAAGTAATTCGCATAGAAATCATAACATTTTTTTTTTTAAATTCTAGGCTTGACCGACAAATATCAAAATTTGAAAAATTAGCCCAAATACCATTATTTGGTTAAGTAATTCAATTTTTTGGGGTACATATGAGATCGATGATACAAAAAACTCAAGCCGCAATCAATTTGGCGACAAAAAGTCATTCGCATAGATTTTTTTTTAAATTCTAGGCTTGACAATATCAAAATTTTAAAAAATAGCCCAAATACCATTATTTGGTTAAATAATTCAATATTTTTTGGTACGTATGAGATCGATGATACAAAAAAGTCAAGCCGCAATCAATTTGATGACAAAAAAGTCATTCGCATAGAAATCATAACAATTTTTTTTTAAATTCTCGGCTTGACCGACAAAAATCAAAATTTGAAAAATTAGCCCAAATACCATTATTTGGTTAAATAATTCATTTTGGGGGGTTACATATGAGATCGATGATTCAAAAAAGTCAAGCCGCAATCAATTTCATGACAAAAATATCTTTCGTGTATGAGCATTTAAAAAAAAATTAAGTAGGCCTGAGTCTGACCGACAAATGTCAAAATTTTGAAAATGGACGCACCATTAATATTAATGTTTGGATAAATAATTCATTTTTTTAAAGAACCGATCGTTTCTATGTGCGAGTCAATAATATAGATATTTTTCCTATTAAAAGGTATAGCCTATGCTAGGGATGTTCATATCATTGACTACAGAGGGCGACATTTTTTTGAAAATTAGTTGACCAAAAATGTAGAAAACTCCATGTTTACCTCTAGATGAATACAGCGATGTAGTACGATGTGGCTAGGATGTATTCACTGATGTCTATATAACCCCGCACAAGCAACTAGACATCATGAAAGTAAACCTTTTTTTACCTAAAATGGTTTCAAATGTGCATGATTTGCCCAAAACAAAGCAACGCTCATGCATCGTGAGCAAAAAAATAATTTCACTCATATGAGGCAGATTAACCCCAACTTTGAACTCGTCCAAGTTATTGAAAAAACGGAAACTATACCCTGGAGGAATAGGACCTACCCTTCAAAATGAGCCTAAGTTTATTAAGATTGGTGCAGGCAATCAACCACAATGGCAAATTGCAAATTACTCTATTTTTATTTATTTTCTTAAAATCTCGGTCTACGACGTGTGGGCCAACAGTGCACAAACAAACACGTTATTTTCTCGGCAGGCATCTGACCAGGGATACTATTAATTTTGGGATAGGAAAGTCCTATACTAACGTACGTAGCGAAAACGGACCCTTTTGCATATTTGCGGAATGCGTCCGTGACCGGCGTTTAACGCGTTTTAACAATGTTTAACCAGGTTTAACGGAATTGTTAGTCAGCATAGATTTGGGGGCGCTGTAGATTTACACAGACGACGGTGGCCACGCGAAACCTACATTTTTAATTCGTAGTGAATAACACGTAATCGCGAATATTAAACTTATCATTTTGACAAATTCATCATAATTAGAAGAATTTTTATCGTTAACCGGGCGATGACTGTTACAAATAATTCAAAATGGTGCACTCCCGATCCCGTTGCCATTGGGTCGTCTGAGAGACGCGTGGCCAGCGTCGCGTCGTCTGCTACAATTACGCCTTATCGGTAGAACAGCGCCACCAATTCTATGCTGACTAAGTTCAATTTCAAAGTGGACCCGATCGGCAAGCTCAGTGGCATACCCCTGATCTGACTGCATTGCATTGATCCAATCTCGAATTAACCGGATTCAAAGTTCATAGGTGTATACATTAGCCCTGAGCCATTGCATTCGTAAAACACCGGGCGGATTCTTGGCAAAATTCTTGGCAAAATTCTTGTCAAAATGAGCGGTGCTGAAACTATACTGTGTCTCGACCCAGCAAAAATTGTATTCATTTTATTTGTATGTGGGGATGGGTGTGAGTAGTAATTGGAGGAAGTTGTCTGGTAGGTATGTATTTTATGATCATGTTGTCATGACAGACCAAAAATACCATGGCCATAGTGCTTTATCTAACAGCAGTCCATGCACTTGTGTTTAAAACTTGATTTATAATTACATAGCACATGCATGACCCATGTATGTGGATACAAATGTTCTAGAAATAGGCAAACTAGAAACGAAAATCAGCGACGTCCCAACATATGCTTTCTTTTCGTAGCTCTCATACTGAGTCGTATCACGACGTATGAGAGCTATGAAACAGAGCTAGTTTTGATTACAGTATAGTGCTTATTACTACTTACGAGTTGCATGTTTAGTGTTTGTTTGTTTGTTTGATTAGATCCTCCCTAAGGAACTCGACAGAAGCGAATTTTCGTCGCTATTTCGTCAAGCTGACCATTACTGGCCAGTTTCTTTACATTTTACGTCTATTTGGAAACATCATAAAGGATGCTCCTTTTTTTGGACATTACAGTGATTGCTCTTGGAGTTTGTGACAATCGCTTGAGATGGGATTCGATACTGTCACTGTGTCTGTAGTGACTACATGAATGATGAATTGAAAGTTGGAATTTCTACCAAATTAAATTACAAAAAGCACAGAATAATCACAATTGTGTCGATGCACAGTTGTGAGTAAACATCAATATGGTGAGCTTTCACTGGGGTAGGGGCACAAATACTGGAAAGCAACAGTTAGGCCCCTTGCAATTAAATGTGAGTTTACTGTTGCCCGCGCGCGTCCAAAAGTCACCCGCGTGATATATGTAATATTTTAAAAATGTTTAATTATTTCATTGTTTACAGCTTTTTCATAAGCTTTTTAACACTTTTCTGACGATAAAATTAGCCGATGAGCCGCAATTGTAAAACATTTCTGGGAAGTAAAAAACTCTGCACGAAACTTGCAATTGTCGCTTTGTATTGAAATGTGTGCATTTGAAGCATATTCGTAGGCACGGCAATTGATTACTGCGCAATCGCTTCAGCGCATGACGTCACATCAAAACCGCCGAACTTTTTTTGAGTTTTCTAGTGCATTCTGTGTAATATTTCAGGTTTGTTTACGATCGCAATCTTTAAAATTCTCCGAGCTAGCGTAACGATTTTTTTTACAAACATCGATCATCTCATCTCATTAATATTCAAAATAGGGATGCAAATATGAGTAGACTCCTTTATAAAAGAAACAAAATGCAAAGCCAAGGCAGTAGGTGGTGGTAGGACATAATTAACATCATTTGAATTGTATTCATACCTTGGATAATAGTTAACAATGCCAACAATATTAAATCAGGTGACTTTACCCCAAAATATTACAATATTAATATTAGATAGTCACCTCGTCCTGCTTTTCAAAAACGCAACAGTAAACTCACATTTAATTGCAAGGGGCCTTATGGTAGGGGTATTAACTACTTCAGAATTTGGAAAGGTAAGCTTTTAATAGGAGTGGGCTATAGAGGGTCATTTTTAGGTCATAGTTTCAGATCACGCTTGCTACATGATTTTTTGATGACTTTATGCATACCGACAACATTTTCAAAAAAAAAATTGAAAAAAATGCGAAATCCAGGGTGCCCCGGCCAAAAAACCACAAAAAGTCGGCCATTTTGGAAAAAACAGACTTTTGATCATAACTCAGTCATTTTTGGTCTAATTTATTTGATTTTGGTGGCAATACCCATGTTTTAGGGTACAGTCTGTCATTCTATGCTGGTTTCGTCTCATATAGCCCCTTCGTTTTCTTGTAATAGCTGATTTTGGTCAAATTTGGACTGTGAGGGCGCTTTGCAAAAAAGTAGCTATCGCATTAATAAAAATGAATTTGAATACATGAAATATGTTAAGAGTGTGTCAAGAAACATTGTCTGAAGATGTAAGCATGTTACCTCATTTCATTTTACCGTGGCATCCACTTTAAAATCACAAGAACGGGTTAAAAGCACTTCCATAGGATAGTACAAATGAATGAAATTGATTTAAACCGCATGCTTAGCATTGCTACCGAGTTCTCAAAGAGGTGGAAACTTAAACTTAACCACACAAAATCTAATGTCCTAATTGTTGGTAAACAAATCAACAAAAATAAAGTATGGAAATTAGGGGATGACGTCATTAAAGAGGTTGTTAGCTATAAATATTTAGGCATTCATATCACTAGGAATCTGTCAGATCACACGCACGTCAATGAAGTTATTTGTAAAGGTAACAAATTGATTGGATACATTAAATCAATTATCAATAATCATGGGGACTTTGACAGGGTGTACTATGGGGATGTATTGTGGAGATCACTGGCACTACCATCTATAAATTACGCATGCGCGATTACTAATTATAGTGCTAGCGACTACAAAAAACTTGAATCTCTTCAATTTCAAATGGCGAGATCAATTCTAAAGGCACCACGTAATACACCGTCAATGTCACTCTTGGGCGATTTAGGATGGGACACCCTTGAGTCAACCCATAATAGGATTAAAGTTAATTATTATTCACGTCTACATAATATGGGCCCTCACAGATGGCCTAAATTATTACTAAATGCAATGTTTATTATTCATGACTATGGTACTCAATTAAGATGGAAATGGCTTGACTCAATCAAATATATCTTATGTGATCACGGTATGGACTTCAACTTTTCATGCATACAACCCAATAACCCCAGATGGGTCCAAGTGTTTAAGAAAATAAGTGCTCAACAAAATTATGATAGATGGTATCAAAATGTATGTGATAAATCGTCTTTAAAATTGTATGTTCAGTTCAAAACACATCCATATTTGGAAAGTTATTTGAAGGACAAGCTTGATTTTTACGGGGCAAGCTTGAAGTTCAAAGCGCGTTCTAACACGCTTCCCCTGAATGGCAAGCTAAGTTCTTGGGAAGTTAATAATGACGGTATGTGCTTACTTTGTAAAAGTGGTTGTGAAGATATTAATCATTTTATGCTCTCATGTAAGTCTTTACATGCAATCCGTGACAATGAGCTCCATAACTTAAAATTAAATCTTCGCCGTGCAGATCTTTCATATGTATGGAATTTCTTCAGTGTTAGTGATAATAATACACAACTTTGCTTAATCTTAGGTAATACTTGTTTGAATGTCACCCCCATGGTGAGTAAATACTCATATGATGATACATTGATCGAAAAACAATTTGATACTTTCTGTAAATCCTATTTAAAACGTGCATGGTCGTGTAGGACAGCGCTGTTAAGTAACAATAATAATAATAATAATAATATTAACTAATCAGCATACACACTCCACGTAAGGTTTCATATGACTTTATGAGCCCATTCCCGTGTATGATTTTATATTGATGATTGTATGTTTATTTTGTAATTACTTCTCTCTCTTGTCTATATCATATTTAATACTGTACCTTGTATTTGTGTATTTTTGTGTATTTTACTCTTATTCTTTTGGATGCACCACCTTCGGGTGGGTGCCGCTGTTTTGAAAGTGTTTTCCGAATAAATAAATAAATAAATAAATACAGGGGTCAACGAACTTTCATTAGTGTGTGTTTCAATGGAGACAATTCAAAGATGTTCAAAATGGCGTAGCTTCAAAACAACAAATGGTATTTTACTCAGATTTTCAGGAAATGCCTAAAATGTAACTCCTATCATATTTCAACATTAGAATTTGAGATGCTTCGATGCGAAAGGTATTTTTCTAAACAGCGCCCTCACAGGGCTATTTTCACTAAAAATGCCATTTTCAGGAAAACGAAACATCGTCATGCGATAAAAAATGCATAAGATTATTCCATGTCCCAACAAACATGGGTATTGCCACCAAAATCGAATTGATTGGACCAAAAATGATTGATTTATGATCAAAATACTGTTTTTCCATAATGGCCGACTTTTTGTGGTTTTTTGGCCGGGGCACCCTGGATTTTGCATTTATTTCAATTTTTTTTTTGAAAATGTTGTCAGTACGTATAAAGTCATCAAAAAATCATGTAGCAAGCATGATCTGAAACTATGACCCTCTATAGCCCACTCCTACTTTTAACCCTAACCCCGGTTTAGGGTTTTTGGCCGGGATCACAATTTTCGAGGAAAAAACGCCAACTAAATCTCCGGGGAACCTGCCGGGATTCGATCCGGGGACGGTAACCCTCCCTTCTCAAGCCCCACGTCCCAACCACTAAGCCACGGCCCTCAGCTACACATTCGTGCAGTAAACTGCGCTCACTATATAGGCTCAATTGACTACGTCATCGAAAACCGATGGCGCATGCGTTCGGAGAGGGACTTAGGATTAGCATTTTTTAGCACTCGGGGGTTAGGGTTAAAAAGCCTAGTATAGTCGTCGTCAGAGAACTTTGGCACTTCTTAAAACCAGCAACGCACGCGTCTAGTTAATGAGCGTGTGGGCTGGGACATTCATATGATGATAGTCTAGGCTAGATACAATCGGGGCCAATCGGATTACAGATACCGCGACGTGTCGAACTGCTCAACGATTAACACTGTTGTGACGCTGTTCTACAACGCACTTCCGTGTTTACGCTGTACGCAATTGTCACAGAAAAAAGTGCCGGACTTCTCTGACGTCGACTATAATAGACTAGTATATAAAGCCTTAAATAATTAAAGGTAAGCAGACTAAGCTTTTATTAAAAAGTCTAAAAAATCAAACTCCAACAACTCAGTCATACCATGGACTTAAGTCCATGGTCATACATTCATAAACTGTTCTATAAACCTACCGATCTAGGGTCCAGTCCACTACGACGAGAGTTTTAGCAGCCCCATTCCGATGTTGATCAGGATAAGCGGAAACTATCAAATGTCACAAAACACAATTAATTTTAATTTCTGCAAAATTCAAAGATGTCACAAGACTGCGATTTCACTCCCATTGGCATTGATTGAGCTGACCTGACCGGTACCTGTTACCTGTCTAGCCGATCGGTAGACAGAGACCCCCGATCCCTGGTAGACGAGCATAGTGTTTACAAAGTTGCCAGAAATAGCGATGAAATACCGCAAGTACATGTAACCCAACGGAAAGTAGCCCAATGTTGTCGTCGCAAAATGTGTGTAGAGAACAAAATC
Source organism: Ophiura sarsii (assembly GCA_035610835.1). Classification (NCBI taxonomy): domain Eukaryota; kingdom Metazoa; phylum Echinodermata; class Ophiuroidea; order Amphilepidida; family Ophiuridae; genus Ophiura; species Ophiura sarsii. The sequence continues at coordinate 27,936,398 of CM069441.1, forward strand.
GACAATTGAAGAGGGCTATAATACTGCTATGCTATACACTAATAGCTACAGGGCGTGTCAAAAAAGTGTTCCATGATAGAAACAAATAATTACAAATACATCCTGTTTTTTTTGTATTCATTGACTGTTGGTTAGCCGTATTAGTCCTCTATCAAATACATACGGTATCCCAGTCAAATTTCACCGGTCCCCTCATTTTCTTTCGACTCGTACCGGGGATAAACCCCGCTCCCCCCCCCCCCCCCCCCCCACCTCCCCTAAAATTTAAATCATCACCATCATCATCATCATCATCATCATCATCAGTCATCATCATCATCATCATCATCATCATCAGTCATCATCATCATCATCATCATCATCTTCCTAAACTATGCAGAAACCTCTGTTATGAGTAACAGACTAGTACACTCGCCCAAATGAGGTGCATTCAATGAAAGCGATTATTTTCATGACAACCCCTTAGGGGTCGTCCATAATTTTCGCCATTTTCAGTTACGTACAAAGCGTACGTAAGAGGGGGGAGGGCGGAGGGGGTCGAAATATACCCCAACCGTACGTAACTTAAATGGCGATCTTGAGAGGCGGGATTTTTTTTTTAAGTACAAAATAAAATATAATTTCGCCATTTTATTGCTTACGTAACTCGAGGGGAGGGGGAGGGGGGTAAAAAGTTACGTACGCTCTGTACGTAAGTGAAAATGGCGATAATTTTGGACGACCCCTTAGATGCCCCTCTCCTCACTCACACAATCCTACGTGTAATGACCTTCAAACGAGGACCAGGCGTGGTACTATCCAAATGAGACCCACTAACCTAGCTCTGCTACAGAGCTACTCTTAGTCCATCAACCACGGGCATGCCCCGGGGGCATGCCTTGCCTATTATACACCAACCATGCACGTGTGTTGTTAATCTTCGAGTTTCGAGTTTCGAGTCTTCGAGTATCGAGTTTCGAGTTTGGTTTAAACCAAACTCGATATCGAGTTTCGTGAAAAAACGTAACTCGATATCGAGTTTGGTTTTTATTGAATGCATTGGAGAATAATTTGGGTTTTTTCTTGGTAGTAGGCCTATATAATTAAGCTTTTAATACTTAGCATGTTAGTTCGTGTTTAGATCATATTCTTAACATTTTATCGAATGAGAGTTGCTTCACATTACTACTTGGTAGCAGTTAGAAGAGAAAAACGTAACTCGATATCGAGTTTGGTTTAGTATATACCATTTTCCATAGAAACACGTGTGAAAAACGTAACTCGATATCGAGTTTGGTTTTTATTGAATGCATTGGAGAATAACTGATTTTTTTCTGGTTCGAGTGGTTTGTGTAGGCGTGTAATAGTCACGGTGAGATCGCGCGCGACTAAACATTGGATTGACATACAATACAGGTAGGCCCGCTGTACTGGTATCAAATGAATAGTGGTAGAGAGGGTGTGTGTGGTGGGGAGAAAATAAGGACTTGATTTCAAGTCTACTTGGTAGCAGTTAGAAGAGAACAACGTAACTCGATATCGAGTTTGGTTTAGTATAGCCTATACCATTTTTCATTGAAACACATGTGAAAAACGTAACTCGATATCAAGTTTGGTTTGGTATACTATTTTCCATAGAAACACGTGTGAAAAACGTAACTCGATATCGAGTTGTTGTTTTTTCATGAAACTCGATATCGAGTTTGGTTTTTTTCATGAAACTCGATATCGAGTTTGATTTTTTTTTTGAAACTCGATATCGGGTTTGATTTTTTTTTTTGAAACTCGATATCGAGTTTGATTTTTTTTTTTGAAACTCGATATCGAGTTACATTTTTTTATGAAACTCGATATCAAGTTTTGATTTTTTTTTTGAAACTCGATATCGAGTTACGTTTTTTCACAAAACTCGATATCGAGTTTGGTTTAAACCAAACTCGAAACTCAAAACTCAAAACTCAAAACTCGAAGATTAGCAACACACTGTAATGCACATCATAACATCATGTACAGACTATGCGCATAGGCCTACATGTACAGCCATAGCCAACCACATGGCACCAGTGACCAGACCAAAGACAAACTGCTCAAATTACAATAGTAGGCCTATTATAGCTGCCAGGTCCTGACCGTCGAGGATTTTGCAGCCGCATAGCAGCTGCAAAATACGAGGGCTCTGCTAAATACACCAAAACTTATCAGTATCAGATAGCAACTTACTCTGATAGACATGGTGTCTACTGAAGATAGCAAATTACTCTGATAGACTTGCATCTATTGAAGATAGCAACTTACTGTGATATACTTGCCATCTACTGAAGATAGCATAGATTTCAACTTATTCTAGACTTGGAATCAACTGAAGGAAGCCATTTACTCTGATAGACTTTTGCCAAGCACAGAACGTACAAGAACTACCACTGACGGTACTACTAAGAGTTCATGGGTTACCGTATGAGTGCTTATCAAGATGGCGCGGCAGGCAACGTAGTATACGAGCTGCATCATGATACAGACAGCCGGAATAACTCTCAAAAAAGTCGTCAACACTGCAATTATCACGTCATCTGTAAACTATCTTGTCATCTCGACAATAATCATGTCATCTGTAAATTATCTTGTCATCTCGACAATAATCACGTCATCTGTAAATTATCTCGTCTTCTCATCAATAATCTTGTCATCTGTAAATTATGTCGCAATTATCTAGTCAATAATCACGTCATCTGTAAATTATCTAGTCATCTCGTCAATTTTCACATCATCTGTAAATTATCTCGTCGACTCGTCAATAATCACGTTATCTGTAAATGATGTCGTCATCTAGTCAATAATCACGTCATCTATAAATTAAGTCAGAATTATCTAGTCAATTATCACGTCATCTGTAAATTAAGTCGAAATTATCTAGTCAATAATCATGTCATCTGTAAATTATCTCGTCATCTTGTCAATAATCAAGTATATCACAATTATCTAGTCAATAATCACGTCATCTGTAACTTATCTCGTCATCTTGTCAGTTATCATTCATCCGTAAATTATCTCGTCATCTTGTCAATAATCACGTCATCTGTAAATTAACTCGTCATCTCGTCAATAATCACGTCATCTGTAAATTATCTCGCAATTATCTAGTCAATAATCACGTCATCTGTAAATAATCTCTTCATCTCATCAATTATTACGTCATCTGTAAATTATCTCGTAACCTCATCAATAATCACGTCATCTGTAAATTAAGTCGCAATTATCTAGTCAATTATCACGTCATCTGTAAATTAAGTCGCAATTATCTAGTCAATAATCTCGTCATCTGTAAATTATCTCGTCATCTCGTCAACAATCACGTCATCTGTAAATTATGTCGCAATTATCTAGTCAATAATTACGTCATCTGTAAATTATCTTGTCATCTCGTCAGTTATCACGTCATCTGTAAATTATTTCGTCATCTCATCAATAATCACGTCATCTGTAAATTATCTCGCAATTATCTAGTCAATAATCATGTCATCTGTAAATTATCTCGTCATCTTGTCAATTATCACGTCATCTGTAAATTAATTCACAATTATCGAGTCAATAAACACGTCATCTGTAAATTATCTATTCATCTCGTCAGTTATCACGTCATCTGTAAATTATCTCGTCATCTCGTCAATAATCACGTCATCTGTAAATTAACTCGTCATCTCGTAAATAATCACGTCATCTGTAAATTATCTCGCAATTATCTAGTCAATAATCACGTCATCTGTAAATTATCTCGACATCTCATCAATTATCACATCATCTGTAAATTATCTCGTAACCTCGTCAATTATCACGTCATCTGTAAATTAAGTCGGAATTATCTAGTCAATAATCACATATCTGTAAATTGTAAATCTGAAAATCAAGTCGCAATTATCTAATCAATTATCATGTCATCTGTAAATTATGTCGCAATTATCTAATCAATTATCACGTCATCTGTAAATTATGTCTCAATTATCTAGTCAATAATCACGTCATCTGTAAATAATTCGCAATTATCTAGTCAATAATCACGTCATCTGTAAATTATCTCGACATCTCATCAATTATCACATCATCTGTAAATTATCTCGTAACCTCGTCAATTATCACGTCATCTGTAAATTAAGTCGGAATTATCTAGTCAATAATCACATCATCTGTAAATTGTAAATCTGAAAATCAAGTCGCAATTATCTAATCAATTATCACGTCATCTGTAAATTAATTTGCAATTATCTAGTTAATAAACACGTCATCTGTAAATTATCTTGTCATCTCGTCAGTTATCACATCATCTGTAAATTATCTCGTCATCTCGTCAATAATCACGTCATCTGTAAATTAACTCGTCATCTCGTCAATAATCACGTCATCTGTAAATTATCTCGCAATTATCTAGTCAATAATCACGTCATCTGTAAATTATCTCGACATCTCATCAGTTATCACATCATCTGTAAATAATCTCGTCGACTCGTCAATTATCACGTCATCTGTAAATTAAGTCGGAATTATCTAGTCAATAATCACGTCATCTGTAAATTATGTCTCAATTATCTAGTCAATAATCACGTCATCTGTAAATAATTCGCAATTATCTAGTCAATAATCACGTCATCTGTAAATTATCTCGACATCTCATCAATTATCACATCATCTGTAAATTATCTCGTAACCTCGTCAATTATCACGTCATCTGTAAATTAAGTCGGAATTATCTAGTCAATAATCACATCATCTGTAAATTGTAAATCTGAAAATCAAGTCGCAGTTATCTAATCAATTATCACGTCATCTGTAAGTTATGTCGCAATTATCTAGTTAATAATCACATCATCTGTAAGTTATGTCGTCATATCATCAATTATCACGTCATCTGTAAATTATCTTGTCATCTCGTCAATAATCACGTAATCTGTAAATTAAGTCGCAATTATCTAATCAATTATCATGTCATCTGTAAATTATGTCGCAATTATCTAGTCAATAATCACGTCATCTGTAAGTTATCTCATCATATTGTCAATTATCACGTCATCTGTAAATTATCTTGTCACCTCGTCAATAATCATGTATTCTGTAAATTAAGTCGGAATTATCTAGTCAATAATCACATCATCTTTAAATTGTAAATCTGAAAATCAAGTCGCAATTATCTAATCAATTATCACGTCATCTGTAAATTATGTCGCAATTATCTAGTCAATAATCACATCATCTGTAGGTAATCTCGTCATATCATCAATTATCACGTCATCTGTAAATGATATTGTCATCTCGTCAATAATCACGTAATCTGTAAATTAAGTCGCAATTATCTAGTCAATAATCACGTCATCTGTAAATTAAGTCGCAATTATCTAATCAATAATCACGTCATCTGTAAATTATGTCGCAATTATCTAGTCAATAATCACGTCATCTGTAAGTTATCTCGTCATATCGTCAATTATCACGTCATCTGTAAATTATCTTGTCACCTCGTCAATAATCACGTATTCTGTAAATTAAGTTGCAATTATCTAGTCAGTAATCACGTCATCTGTAAATTAAGTCGCAATTATCTAGTCAGTAATCACGTCATCTGTAAATTAAGTCGCAATTATCTAGACAATAATCACGTCATCTGTAAATGATGTCGTCATCTCATCAATAATCACGTCGTCTGTAAATGATGTCGTCATCTTCTAATCAATTATCACGTCATCTGTAAATTAACTCGTGATCTCGTCAATAATCACGTATACTGCAATTATCTAGTCAATAATCATGTCATCTGTAAATTATCTCGTCATCTAGTCAGTTATCACGTCATCTGTAAATTATCTCGTCATCTCGTCAATAATCACGTCATCTGTAAATTAACTCGTAACCTCATCAATAATCATGTCATCTGTAAATTAAGTCGCAATTATCAAGTCAATAATCACGTCATCTGTAAATTATCTCGTCAATAATCACGTCATCTGTAAATTATCTCATCATTTCGTCAATTACTACGTCATCTGTAAATTATCTTGAATTATCTAGTCAATAATCACGTCATCTGTAAATTATCTCGTCATCTCATCAACTATCACGTCATCTGTAAATTATCTCGCAATTATCTCGTCAATAATCACGTCATCTGTAAATTATCTCTTAACCACGTCAATAATCAGTCATCTTGTTTGGGTTTTTTTCTTTTTTTCTTTTCTTTTTTCCGCTAATCCAAGCTTCAGAGAACTTTTTTTATTTTTTTTTTCTAAAAAAAATAATAAATTAAAAATTAAAAATTTAAAAAAAATCAAAAATCAAAAGATTTTTTTACATTTTGTTTAGGCCACGTCATAGTTATAGTTATAGTTATAGTTTAATCTCACCAAATCGCAGCTAAAAGCTGAATTACATGGTTATTACATTGGTATAAAAACATCAAATTGCACATAGAAATTATACAAAGATAACATCAAAATTGAAAATTAAAAATGATAAAAGAGATTAAAAGGTATCAAAAATATATATATACATGCTAAGTCGCCTAAATAAAGCTAATATTGCACTGTGGGGGACATATAAAAAAATAAAAAACAGCAATTATAAATGACACTACGGAGCGTTTAAAGCGCCACAGGGGATGAATCACAAACTTACTCAAGAGTCAGATTAACACCCCCGGACGCGATTTTTTTTACTAGTAAACATTTGTATGGGCTCACATGTAAAATCAGTTGACTTTTTAAAAAAAAAATTAAAAAATCATTTTATTCAGTGAGTTTTGCTTTATTCCGTATTAAAACGAAATAAATAAATTTTACAAATGTTTACTAGTAAAAAAAAAATCGCCCCCGGACCGCCCCCCCCCCGACCCCCTAGCAAGCATCTGTAAATGATCTCGTCATCTCATCAGTTATCACGTCATCTGTAAATGATCTCGTCATCTTGTCAATAATCATGTCATCTGTGAATTATCACGTCATCTCATCAATTATCACGTCATCTGTAAATTATCTTGTCATCTTGTCAATTATCACGTCATCTGTAAATTACTGTCGCAATTATCTAGTCAATAATCACATCATCTGTAAATTATGTCGAAATTATCTAGTCAATAATCATGTCGCAATTATCTAGTTGATTCGGTTGCTGCACCAACTCTCTGGAACTCACTACCTTATTGCTGCACCAACTCTCTGGAACTCACTACTTAAATTTAAGATGCTGTGATTCACTTGACTCTTTTAAGAACTTGTTAAAAACAAGATTATTTGACTCGGTTTATAATTGATTTCTTTGTATTATATACATGTACATGTATATGCAAATCATCCTTGTTTATGTATTTTTCATGTTAATTTGTATTTTTGTTTTATATGTTGCGCCTCGGAATAGTTTTACCTAGATTGACGGCGCATTATAAATGCCATTATTATTATTATTATGTCATCTGTAAACTGTAAATTATCTTGACATCTCGTCAATTATTACGTCATCTGTAAATTATCTCGTCATCTCGTCAATAATCACGTCATCTGTAAATTAAGTCACAACTATCTAGTCAATAATCACGTCATCTGTAAATTACTCGCAATTATGTAGTCACGTCATCTGTAAATGATGTCGTCATCTCGTCAATTATCACGTCATCTGTAAATTATGGATCAATTAGGATAAAAACCGGGATTTAGTACATTTTACAATTGTATTACATACACAAACTTACAGCTGTAAGGATTAAGAAAATCAGTTTTCTGTCGTTTCAAAATATTCATCCCCGGCTCGGACAGCATTTTATGGTAATTGGGAAACATTCAAATACCGTATTAAGTTAAAAGTTTAACGGGTTCGCCGTCGGACGAGTTTTAATCTGTCAAGCTTTCGTCAGGATTAGCTCTGACTTCTTCAGGACCAAATTATTATAATACAGGGTGGGTCAAAAAAAAGTTTACCATAATTGAAAAAATCAACAAAAAAATTCTGACCACAAAATCAAGGCAAACAAAACTTTAAATGATTGCGCCATTTCTTTGCTACCATCTGGAAAAAAAAATCACGCTATTTGATGATACCGTTAAGTAAATATGACTATTTCTGTACAGGAGCTGTTTTTTCACCAAAAACACGGTTTTTAATTTCAAGCTTAACGAGCTTAATAATATTTACTAGGATTATGGTGTAAAGCATTACACATCTTGTTTATTAAAAGAATTAAGTAGACAATACACTTGTTCAAAATTGTCTCCTAATAGATTAAAACAATAGACAGCTTTAAGGCCTATTTATGACACAATTACCACACTTTAATCATTTCATAACAAAGGAATTGATCCTTTCGCTGTCGGTATTGTAATTTTTGATTGGTCGTATCTTATGAAATATAATGGTCAATATCTAGAAGCGTGTTCGGACGTTAAATTGGTCACTTTTATTCAAAACAGCGTAAAATAATTTTCCCTCAACCAATCTAAACCAGATAAAATTCATATTAAAGCTAATTGATTTGTCTTTATACCGTAGTATATTGTTTTGAAAACAAACGAATACTTTTTTCTAAAAAAATCGCTGAAGTTGAGTAAACTTTTTTTTGACTCACCCTGTATAACTAAAGCAACTGTGAAATTCAAATACCGGTTAAAGGCATATTATGTGATCTTTTTCCAGAGAGCGCCCTCTATTCATGATTTTTTTTAGAAAGTAGATTTTCTTGCAGATTTACATTTCCGATCATAAATCATACACACATTCCAAGTTACAGAGCGATACGATTCCTAATTACCTCAAAATCATGGTTTTAGAGTGAATTTAGACTAGAATAAAATAAGTTGTCGGATATCCGACAGTTTATTTTCACTCTAAAACCATGATTTTGAAGTTATTAAGAATCGTATCGCCCTGTAACTTGGAATGTATGTACGATTTATGATCAGAAATGTAAATCTGCAAGAAAATCTGCTTTCTATTTTTTTTTCGATGCTGAGGGCGTTCCCTGGAAAGATCACATAATATACCTTTAAGTATTTGGTATTTGTTAATTCTTTGTCACCATAATCGGGAACTGTCACTGTGGCCACAGTATGACTAAGTATTGGCTACGAAAACTATTACGAGTTCGAATCTCATTGGGGGCACTTTTTCTTTTGTCTTTATTTTCGTAACAAATGACGTTGTTTTATATATCAGTTTAAACATTGGAAATTTAATTTATACTATACAAAGGAAGTTTTCTTTTGAATTTTATGAGTGCTGTTATTAGCCCATATTGAACCATCGGACTCAAATGTATATACATCAGAGAATCCAAATTTGGCATCAATTTTGACCCAAAATGTAAAATCAATTTTTTGAACAACAAAAATAATTTTGAGTACAAAATGCCCACATCGCTTGATTTTTTACTCAATCAATCTTTATTTAACAATTAAAAGACGTACAGAAATTCTAGGATACGGGATGGACGGATCCCGAGCATGGGCTAAACTACGCTGTAGGGCTAAACTATTGAACTTTGGCAACACCGCATCTTCCTGTAATGTATACAAAGAAGTAGGAAAAGAAGTGAATCACTTATTTGCATCGTCCCTACACTACAGTGAATACACACATGTAACACTTGCAGGGTAGAATTCGGCAACTGTGAAATCAATTAAAAATGTCGAATTTCCTTTCAACAAACCATCACTATATTGTAGGGGCAGCTTTACTGGCTACATCCAGTGTCGCTGCATACTCTACGTACAGATTGATGACACAAGAACGTAGAAAACCACAGCAAGATAATGTTTACGAGACGGCTAAACTGGTCAATGAATATTTGGTTTTTAACTACGGAGCATCTGAGGAAGTGTTACGTTATGAATTTGGTCCAAAAGACTCATTAGATTTCCCCAGGCGTGTTGCAGATGAGTGTTTAAATGCTTTTAAAAATGTAGATAAGGTAAAGTACCGATATGTAAACTAAAGTTTACTTAAATCCTGCTTCTGCGCTTCTTCTTCTGCTACCCAAGCCCAACAATACAAATTTTCTTTTACAAGAAGGAAGGTCAGATTTAGTCTCGATAGATACCAAATCTATGATTTGGGTATCGGCTCAATGCTAATATGTTGAAAGGAACCGTTCTAGACAGAAAATTTAGGAACCTGAAAATCCTCCGTTTTTATGTCCCACTCACCTGTTTGGAGAATCAAAGTTGTCCTTGAATGTTCACTATTTAGTCATGGCATTGCTATGAAATTAAGAGCTAGCAAAAGTGTTCTGAAAAGTCGCATTGGAATTTTTTATATAGGCACTAGCAAGAAAAACAGGGTATTAAACACAAAATCACATTTTTGTCGGCCATTTTGAAAGAAACAACTACACGAGGTCAATTACTCAATTAGGTTTTTATTTTTCTGTGCAAGGCTACCGGATTGAATTTCATCCAAATAATAGATACATATTGGTCAAGAGCCAGGTGAACACTAACATTTTAAGTTAAATATGTCCGTTATGTCCGTAAAAACAGAATTTAGACATTAATTATTTATGTAAATTAGTCACTTTTAGAGGGTCACAGTTCAAGTCACAGTTCTGGTTCCACTTTACAGAGGTGCTTGAACATGTACCCATATCATGGATATGGGTACTGCATGGACTAGGTCAGATTAGGCATGCTAGGAATAGGATAGGATCATAGTAGACCCAATGGTGGCTATACTATCGTTCATGCTTCACTATACTATAGCCACAACACCCTCTATAGACACACGACGTCGCGAAAATCACATTTTTAATTCAAGATTTTCACATCAAATATAATTTAAATCAATCAAAATGCGCTCACATCTTGTTCCTAGAACTCTTCGTTATACATTGAGTTAATTAATTTTGATCAAGCATCCTCATTTTGGGGAAAATATTGAGGTGAAAAATCGGCAGTGCTGACACTCAATGTGAATTTCGCGACGTGAACAGTCAATAGGGAGTTGTGTGACCCTAGGTAGCCAGCTACCTAGGACAGGTCACTATTGGGACTAGGATCATAGGAGAGTAGATCGATTACGTCATAATAATTTATGATTATATAAGTAGGCAGGATCATAACAATTCAGTGGCTTTGCTAGCGGGGGGTGGGGGGAGTTGCCTCCCCCCCCCCCCCCTCCCCCCCCCCCCCCCCCCCCCTGTCGGAAACAAATCCTTAATTAAAATTCCCTTTTGTGCCCCACTTGGCACTTGCCAAGCCCACGATTGTGCCCCCGCCCAATTCTCTGGACGAAAAAATGATCCCCTACTCTTTAGTTTACGATAAGGTCTGCAGCTATTTAACGTGTTCAGGGTGAGCGTCTGAATACACGGAACCAACGGCTTTACGTGACTCTTTGACAGAACTCTTTGAAAAGATTGTCTAATTTTGGGGTATGCCAAAATTTCTGCTCGCTGTGCTCTTGATTAAAACATAATTTGTCATGATGAAAGGAAGGACCATACCATTAGATAAGAGGGCCTTACAAAAGAGACGCCCATAACTGCCCATGTCTATCTATAATTTGTTGGGACAACCTTTTAAGTGGAGCAAGGAGTTAAGAGTGTGTGTGTGGGGGGGGGGGGGGGGGGGGGGGGGGGGGGGGGGGGGGGGGGGGGGGGGGGGGGGGGGTCAATGTAAAAGGCTTTTGGTGAGCAGGGGGTATATATATATTTTTTCTTTTCTTTTTTCACAGTGTCCTCATGTTCAATACAAAGTATAATATAGATCACATTTCTTCATAATATTGTCAGTACAACACAGACGACAATGAGCATTAAATAAATATTATTATAACAGTAGGCCTACACGGTTAGGGATGTTCATATCATTGACTATAGAGGGCGCCATATTTGACCAAAATATGTAGAAAACTCATGTTTACCTCTTAAATTCAGCGAAAAAGTACGAAACTGCTGGGATGTATTCACTGATGTATAAATAACCCCACACAAGCAACTAGACATGAAAGTAAACCAGGCCCGTAAGCAGGATTTTTTTAGGGGGGGGCGTATTTTTTTGAAAAGGTACATTGGTACCCAAAAAATCGTAAAAGGTTGCCCCCAATTTTTTTTCTTCTTCATATAAGACAATTTTGAGAGCGGTGGGGGGGGGGGGGGGGGGGGGGGGTGGGGGGGGGTTAGGACATGTTTTACTCCAAAACGGCCCGAAAAAACGCTTTACATAATTGAAAATGCGGCGTTTTTTCGGAAAATTGGGGTGGGTGGGGGCGTTTTCACACAAAAAAGGTACATTAGTAACAAAAAAAGGTACATTCGTACCCAAAAAAGGTATATTGGTACAAAAAAAAGGTACATTGGTACAAAAAAAAGGTACATTGGTACCAAAAAAAGGTACATTGGTACCAAAAAAAGGACTTTTCTCAGATTTGGGGGGGGTCCGCCCAGCCCCCCCACCCCCCCACCCCCCCCCCCCCCCCCCCCTAGTTACGGGCCTGAAGTAAACCCTTAATTTACCTAAAATGGTTTTAAAATGTGCATAACTTAAACTACTTTTGGTTATAACTTTTTTATTATTCAGCCTGCAGACAAGGTTGAACCATCATTTTTTATTGTAAAGTACTTTGTTTCCATGTATTACATTTTCAAAGAGATAATTTTATTTTCAAAATTTTATGAACATGCCTAACACGGTCCTTTGCTGATGTATACTACTCTTCCCATAATGGTGAGAGGGAATTCCATTTTTTGTTAAAAAGTCTCCTAATTTTTTCTCAGCTCCGCCCCTCCCCTCCACCATAAATATGAATGGTCTCTTACCCATCTCTTTTTATGATATAACAATTTATCTTAATTATCTTACCCTCCATATTTTTAAACATAAAATAAATGTATTTGATTTCAAGATCCAAAAGCTCTTTTCAGAGCCACCATTGAGAACCTAAAGTGTTTGATGTCTCTTTTGCCTCCTATTGGTCTTTGCTGTGCTTGCCCCAACTCTAACCATTGCATTTATGGATACTTGTAATTAAAAGAAAATGTATTGTTCTTATTTATCTTATCTATTTAGTCATCTGTACCAAGTAGGGCATTGGACATTGGATGTGCTGTTGGAAGGACCTCCTTTGAACTAGCTAGAGAGTTTAACCAGGTAGTTGGGATAGACTACAGCCAAGCGTTTGTGGATACGTGCAATTTGCTGAGAGAAAAGCGTATATTAGAATACTCTGTTGTTGACGAAGGGGATCTACAGACAAAACTGACCGCTACTATCGATCCTACCATTGTAAGTGGAATTATAAACTGTAATTTGGAAGAGCAAAGGATTTTTGAGAGTCAAAAAACTATCGTTGTAAATGCACTTTGGCATTGAATTAAGAATGTTTTTCGTAAAAACACCTATCATGTAGCTTAAATCATGTTGCCTTGGGCATTGCAAAACATACTCAGGCAAAATCAATTGGTAACATAGTATACTTTAGCGGCTTAGCATGATCAAGCAGAATAAGTGGTATGTCGGAAATATTGATTTTGAGTTATTATAGGTAAAAAGAAGTGACAAATTCTTATTTTGCTTTACTTTGTTTTCTCAGTTGGTAAACTGTTTGTAACTTTAGAACTAGAAGTTCGATTTTAGTGGGGTTTGATCTATACTGTAGCATTTTCACCTGCCTTTGAATGATGGACAAATATTAAAATTCAAAACTGCCGACGTGTGACTCATTTCGCTTGATCATGTCACACGTAAAACAGGAAAACCCCAACCATGTCATGCTGTGGCTCAGAGATTTTAAAGAAGACCGTGAGTAAATTTAAATTAACTGGAAATATGATTCTTTTGATGGCTAAGGTATAATTGGTATATGGTGAGAGTCTTGTGTCTAGGTTTGTTTCTGGTTAACAGATGGTTTTAAGAATTGTTGGATTCAAAATTATGTCTGCTTTTTATCATGCATGTTCAAAACCCAAGTGCAAAAATGAAAGTAGCACTTTGTCTCATTCGTGTATCATTTTCCATTGTTGTTTATTAAGCCAATACGCTGTAAGTAAGTACTAGTAAACCATTGATGACTCAAGTCTTTCCCATCAATTATAGGACCGCAGTAGGACACACTTTCAGCGTGGTGATGCCTGTGCTCTACCACTAGACCTGGGCCAGTTTGGCTGCGTAGTAGCGGGTAATTTACTCTGCAGACTACCCAATCCAATGCATTTTCTCAATCGTCTTCCAAGCTTAGTAGCACCTGGTGGGATACTGATGTTCACTACCCCTTGCTCATGGTTAAGTCAATTTACACCAAAGGTAAGTTGATGATAAAGTAATAAAGAGAGTTGGTTTTCGTTCGGCCTTAAAAAGTGTTTGTGGTTTTTCTTATGTTTTTCCCTGATACAAATGCAAATTTGTGCTTACAAAAAACATAATTGAAAATCAAACACTTTTAGTAAAAATTATTTTTCTTTTATTATAATATATTGAAAGAAAGATGCATCTTTGAAAGAATTCATCAATCAGTATTTTTAGCTCAGTCTACGTAGTAGGTAGAGCTTTTGTGATCGCGCGGGAAAGGTTATGATAGGTCGTTGGCAGTAACTAAGGCTGGCTATGGGCTAATGTAATTAGTTATTACGTGAAAACGCAATGGGAAATCTGCCGGGAATGTGTATCATATATTGTTGTGTTAAAATACCTAGTGAATGATCTTTTTTTTTTTTGTCTTTTAAGACAGCCGTGTAAATCAATGGCAATCATTTTCCATCAATTTCTCCCAAATTAAAATTTGGGAGAAATTCAAATTGGTGGAAAATGATTGCCATTGATTTACACGGCTATTATTTTAATCGAGTCTGAAAAACTTCCCGCAGTGGTGCACGGTCCAGATGCGTAATATGATGTACAGTACACAACGTCCGACATAAGGTGTATCGCATCGCAAAATGCTCCACAAGACAGCATGTTTGCGACGCAACTGTAAAGAGCCGTCGCATATTTTGCGATGCCATAAAAAAATAAAAATAAGCTTACTTAAAAAAACACCTTTTCGGCTAAATCGTGATAATTTAATGCAAATATATAGCGAGGATTCATTTGAAATAGATTTATTTTGTCAAATCAGTTCATTTTTGCTACTCTTGTGCTCGCTAAAATGTGATATTTCACCGCGTATTTACACTTTCGTAAGCTCGCACGGCCGGCAAGTCTCCATTTAGAAATTAGAAATGTCACAATTTCATCAATAGATGGCGCTATAACAATAACAAACTCGATCGATCTGTCAATCGCGCAGCGCAGCGCGGCCGATAATTAAGTGAAAATCACATTTTGCGAGCATAGGAGTACAAAAAATCCACAGATTTGACTAACTAAATATATTTTCAATACATCTACGCTATACATTTGCATCAAATAATCATGAATTACCCGACCACATGTTTTTTTAAGTAAGCTTATTTTTTTTATTTTTTTTATTTTTTTATTTCCGGGATTCGGGAAGGTGATTCTGGTTCCCGGGACCCGACATTTTCGGGCGGGACTCGATTTCCCCTGTTTTGCAAAGGCCGCATGTACAATCGAAGGATTTAACTTATTTCCCGGAGTATTAATACTGATATTTGGGTGGATTTGATCAAAGGTTATTTTCTTAATAAAATTTCATGATTTTTCATTTTCTGTTTTCTAATCCCGATTTCCGCGAATTTTTATTGCCTATTTAGACTGCTACACATAACTTAGGAATTGCGACACAAGTCAGAAAGTGCATAGTCTGACGTTGACAGTACATGCAAGCATAATATTATTGAGGTTACGTCGGTATACTGCTACTGCTAGGCTTTGTGCGATCGGTCTATTGACTTTCTTTGGAATATCAATGCTTATTTTGGAGATAGTTATTGGTCTATTGCCTTTCTGTGGAATATCAATGTTTCTTCATCACAGAGCCCTGCATCACAGGTACGATTACCTAATAGGTCATGTCTCTTAGCCCAGGTTTCGTGATTGTTCCATTCAATTTCCAGGCAGGCGAACGTTTTGTGTAAATTGATAATTCGTTTATGATTTGCGACATTCGTTACGCAGCGGTCGGTTTATGTAGGTGAAATATAGGTCAACTTGTGAACTGTTCCGTTATACCGTGAGCCGATTTGCTTTTCATTTTCTGTGATTGGATCTTCAAGTGAAATAATCATTTGATATAACTCATCAAATCAAGGGATTTTCACCATAGTAGCAAAGAGAAGTGAAAGTAAGTAGTGTACGTTTCAATTGTATCAATAACATGTTTAAAATGTTGTTAGTTTCTATAGTTATTATTAATACATTAGCCATTTCTGTGATTGCTTGATCTTGCGATGTCTTTAAATAGATAACCATCCAGTTTTTGGGAAATCGTTTTTGAAAACACATGCCCTTTTAACCCTAACCTCCTACCCACATTTTCCAAGGATTTTTTTTTTCAACGACAAAAAGCACGGACAAAAAGAGTGACCACGCCCCCAGGGCTTGAACCCACAACCTCTCGGGGTCACTCAACCATAATTGGCCGAGTATACTCTGCCAACTATGTAGCCAAGCCAGCTTACACAGACGGACTGCACTGTGGCCATTTGTGGCACTGGGGGTGGTTAGGGTTAAATAAAACCATACATGGTGGTTAGGGTTAAAGGTATATGACCCGATCACTTTTTGGGGGCCATGATTTTTTTTTCACATCAAGATATTTTGGTATCAGAAGAATCCCCATATTTTTCTCATTATGTCTGTAAAATATTAGGGGCCAGAAATGTTTCATTTGGAAATTATAGGCTAAAATGTGGTGAATTACTGCCAAAGGTGGTTAACCACCAACCAGTCTGTGTACTAATTATAAATATTTTAAACAGGTGACCTTGCGCTTCTAAGAATAGAACCATTGGAGTTATGCAACTCAAAGTTTGGAATGCAACAATTTTAAGGATGACCTTTCATGTAAAATAGAAAACATAAAGTTGAAAATCGGGTCATCTACCTTTAAATGAAACACCATTCATAGAAAAATTTGAAAAAAAAGAAGAAGGAAACAATTCTGTTAACCTTAACCACCTACTCACATATTCCAAGTCATTTTTTTTTTCAAGGACAAAAAGCGCGGACAAATGAGTGGCCACCCACAACCTCTCGGTTGAGAGACAATCACCCTACCAGTGCGCCACGGGGGTCAACCATACTTGGCGGAGTATACTTGGCCAACTATGTAGCCATTATTTCATCGGAAAAATGCCATACCAGCTTACACAGACGGACTGCACCGTGGCCGTTTGTGGCACTGGGGGTGGTTCAGGTTAATAAAATATTTGTAACACGTGTGACTCTTTATGTTTGCTTGAAAATATTTGATTTTCGCGGCCGATGATTCTATATTAGCGATGTCCAGATATTATAAGCAAAATATATATTTAATAATCATTCAGTTGTTCCGAAATTGTGGTGTGTGTCTTGTATAGAATTCACACAAATGCAATATTGCTTAAACCATAGATGCTTAAACTATGCACGGCTGGTATTATTTGCTTGATCCTCGCGTTGATATAATTGAGTTTCGCTTGTTCTAGAAAATTGTGATCCCTGTCAAAAACCCTAAACCGGGGTTAGGGTTATTAATGTTAAATCACAAAAATATCAAAAGAGATTTTGACATGATAATATGTTGAGTAAAATATCGTTTCAAGCTGAATCGATGTTGGTAAACCCTTGCGTAAATTGCTTTCTATTCCTATATAATATATGTTTGAAGCTCCACTTGTGCCTGTTTTGAATAAATACTGCATTGCGAAAGCGTTGTTAATGTTAAATCACAAAGATATCAAAAAGTGATTATGTGATGATAATAATATGTGTAGTAAAATATGGTTTTAGCGGAATCGATTTTGAAGCTCTCCTCGTGCCTCGATTTAATATTAAAAATGTTGTGCGAAATTCTTAATTGTTGGTAAACTTTTAAAATATCGTTTAACGAAATCGATTTTGAAGTTGACTCGTGGCCCTGATCAAATAATAAACTGTATTTGCGAAATCGTTGTTGGTAAACTATTTCGTAAATTGTGGCTATACCTTATATGAATATGATGTTTGAAGCTCTACTTGTGGCCAATAAACTGTACTTGCGAAAGCGTTGTTGGTAATGTTAAATCACATAAAGTTATAAAAATGAGATTGAGTCAAATGTTGAAAAGTTAAGTAAAAATTGTTTAGCGGAATCAATTTTGAAGCTCCTTCGTGCCCCTGATTTAATAAATTGTATTGACGAAATCGTTGTTGGTAAAGTTTTTGCGAAAATTGCATGCTATAGGCCTACTTTTACCCTTGCCCTTATGATAACAACAACAAAAAACTGCATTTGCAAAACCGTTGTTAAATCATTGCTTGGATTAAGCAATTGTGAATTTCGTACTGGTAGATCGTCTGTCTTGCAACCGAGAGGTCGTGGGTTCAAGCCCCGGTGGCGGCGCCACTTTTTTTGTCCGCGTTTTTGTCGTTGAAAAAAATTCCCTTGGAAAATGTGGGAAGGAGGTTAGGGTTAACGGATTTGTTTTCTTCTTTTTTTTCTTCTGACATTTTTCTATGTATGGTTTTATTAATGGGATGATAGTATATAGGCCTATTTATTCCGCCATGCTAACCTTATAATAATGATATTCTAAAACAACCAATCTGATTATTAAAATAACTTGTTCAACGACTGTGTTAAAAATAACTATATTAGTTAACATTTATAGCGTTATTCATGAAAAATGCCAATTCAACAATTCAAATTGCCCTTAACATGCGATGTGACCGAATTTGGTATGCAATCTCAAAATTGTGTTGGAAAAATTAAGAAGTATGTCAAATGTAGGATTATAATAATAATGAGCCGTACATAGATTATTATGAATATTTTAATCAGATATGAGTCGACATCGCCAATGGTCGGATATTTTCATCAATATTTGTTGTCTTTTCAAAATAAAATTAGTCAAACTTTCGCTTCAAATATCATAATTAACCAGCAAATAGTTCCAAGATAAATACTCTCTTGATAAAAAGGGCCTCCTCCTTTTTTAGGTTCACAAAGTGTATCGCTAATTAGGGAAATTTTTCACCTAAAGTGGGTAAAAATATAAAAGGCCTCCTTCATCCTTTTTTGGAAAAAGTCAGGACGCTAAACATTCTTATTTTACCATATATCAGTATATTACCAAATTTCACAATGTTCTGCAGATGTGGAATAGCAATTATAAATATCAATGTTATTCACTCTAACACGCCTTGGGCTTTTATCACTCATGACGTTGAAACATTGTTATCAATAAATTGAACTTATTTGCAGGTGTTCACACATTATTACACTACCGTTTGAACATCAAGAACTACTGAACATCACCACTGAAGTGCAGATATTTGCAACCGGATAACCCCTAGTAAGATAGTTATTTGTTTATATTTTTATTGGTCTTTGATGCAATTTAATGTTTGATATTTCTTTATACGTTGTACTAGAACGCATCAAGTTCTTGATGAATCACATATTTACATCGTTGGTAGATCACTTGCAATACATTTTTCAAGCAAATATATTTAATAAAAAGAAGATAATTGTCAATTTTTTACCATGATGTTGAATCAATGCTGCCCTCTACACCTAGCAAGCATTTATATTGATATATGTCTTTAAAATCAGTCATGAATATTATTATTTTCCAGGTGCCAACACACTATTTAAAACACTACAAGTCTACAGTCTACAGATCATTACACTGTTGAAGATTCTTGGAATTGATTACCACTGGTAAGATAGCTATCTTTTACATTTTAGTGATATTGAAATTGAATCTGCTATAAAATGTCCCAGTGTTTGGCTGGCCTAAAGTATAAACAGAGTAGCAGTACGGTAAAAAACCTAGTTTGTTTCCAGTAGCAAGCCTGAAAAGTCAATGCAAAATGTATATATTGCTTGAATAAACCATGGGGCAACAAATTATGGGGCATCATATTGGTGTGAGGTATGTTGTTGCCTGTTGCAATGGTTTGCAATGGACAGTATTTCATGTGATGATATGTACACAGTTCACTGATAATAGCTGGCCGCTCCTCTGTCTATACATTTTCAAAGGTACATGTATATCATCAACCAAATGCGCATCATTTTACACAACAATTGTACATAATACCTGACCATATGACAGTGCTTTCTCGGAAACATACAGGCCTAGAAATTCGCGCTGCAGTGCGAGAGTCCATTTAGATTCTCGCGGAATAATTTTGGACTTAGAAAAAGAAGGAAAAAAAGTAAAAAAACAACAACAAAATCTTTTTGTTGTTGTCTTTTTTGCGCGAATCCACCTGGATTCACGCGGTAGTGATTTTACGCGAATCGATTCGCGGATTCGCGCCGAAATTCTACCCCTGTACTGTAGCTCTTGGCCAAAAATAAGAGCAAACTAGCACACCTGTCCTTGAAATGCTGCATATGAACAATACATCACTTGGATATTCAAAGGTATAGTACATTATTATTACGTTCTAATCAGAAACATATACATTAATGTTAACAAAACCTTGACACTTTTTACATTCCAGGTAACATGTCAATTTCATCACATCCAACGGGAGGGAGTTTCTCATCCCCAAGGCCCTCATCGAAATGGGGAGGGAGTTTCTCATCCCCAAGGCCCTCATCGAAATGGACGTAGCTGACCTGGCAGATACAGTGCCCTTCAACGCCACTATCGTCATTGGCAATAATTATATTGTGACAGGACTCATCATCGATCAGAGAGGATTCAGTGAAAGCGGTCTCTCAAACCACAAGTTTACACTATTGTTGATTAGAGTGAATAACGTTACCTTTTGGGGTGGTACATTGCAATTATGGCGAACAACAAATTTAATTTCTGTGAATAAAATCAAAATGCTTAGATGCTTTTACGTGAATTTGATTAACTTGATAACTTTGATAATAACTTTTGCGCCTAACTTGTGTGACAATTGCAAATTTGAACAAGAAAGTGTCATTGTTTCTCTCAAATGGGCAACCTGTGAAACACTTAAACAGTACTTATTTGGATATTATCTGTGTTTCATTTTTCAGTTGAACAACTTATTGCATCTTTTGTTTGTACAGAATCTGCAACAATATTTTAACCAATGTTCGATCTTTGTAATACACGTGCAATTGGTTCTTTGGGATACCTACTGCACATTACATAAACAAAGCTCAAATCTAATAACACAATCTTGCTTTTGCAATAGCTGCCGTTTGACCAATGATTTTCTTATACATATAGCCCACACTATCCAATACACCTCACTTGCCCGGGTGGGGGCGGGGGGGGGGGGGGTTGCAGAAAAATGTGGTCTATTTTCCCGATAATTTGCTAAAATTGGGTCTATAATTTAAGCAAAATCCTTAAAAATGGTTACCGTTATTTCCAAAATCACCCCTAGAAATGGGTAGGGGTTTTGAATCTCCAGCGGCACAACCCATACCAAACCAACTCCGAGTAACTGATCAATTGATGTTAATATTATTCAATATGTTTTGTCTGGGGAAGTACCAACCTGTTTAGCTTTGATATAATCATTACATCGTACTGTTCTCGCTTACTTTTAATGAATATGTTTTGACTCTCATGTTTTTACTATGGTCTGTATAGTTACTACTAGCCTGTTGATATACACACAACACCAACAATAAGTTCCCTCTCAACAGTTCGTCATAACATCGTAAGGTAAAACATTTGACCAATAAAACTTAGTTAGAAACAATCCTATGACTGTTTCCTAAACTCTCTTGTTTGAAAATGAAAGATGTCCATGACTTCATGGCTAAATGAGCTCAAATGCAAGACACAAACTGTCCTTCTCAAAAGTCACAACTCACTATGCTAAGCTCTGAGCCAAGAAGGGGATTTACATGGCTGAATGATCATGAATTAATTACACATTAGAGTAATATTAACACAACCACAGGTGTTTTTTCCATTAGTAAGAAGCCATTCATAAACTATTGTGACTTTTGAGAAGGGCATTTTTTGTCTTCCATTTGAGCAAATTCAGCCATAAAGTCATGGACATCTTTCATTTTCAAACAACACTATGACGAGCTGTTGACAGGGGCACTTATTTTTAGGGTTGTGTTTACGTAGAACATGTTACTGGCCCTGCCATATAATAGGGCAATTATGGTGATTAGAAACAATGACAGAGTGGAATCAAATGCCATGTACTGATTTGGGTCGTGTACAAGTCAATATTCCACCCATGCTTTACAAACACTCATAGAAAAACTATCCCTTGTACATAGTCCACCACCGTATGGTGGTCCACCATTCCAATTTTCCAGTTTAGCCTGCTTAACCAATCCACCAATATCTGTCAAATTACAACTACCAACTGTTTACATCTCTAGTAGTAGGCCTTCAACATCTCTTGCTTTTGCCTATGATGGCTATTTTAAGCAAATAAACATATTGCATTTCGCAATGCTATCTGCAATTACCACCAAGAACTGCTGTGGCTATGAACCACACACTAGGCCAACAACAAAACAAAAAAAGTTGACTTGCCCTCTCCGACCGACCCGAATTTTAGGAAATCTAGGGTTGCTATTTTTTCTTTTCTTTTTCAAAGTATAAAAAAAAAATTGAAAGAAGCACATAACAATATAGAAAAATGAAAACTTGTTTTTGTGTAGTAACTCCCTCTTTAAATTGAAAAAATATATATATATTTTTTTATTTGTTAAAAATCCGACCGTCCGACCCAGGCTCTGGCCCTAAAAGGGCAAGTCAACTCAGGTTTCTTTTGCCCTATAACATTTCCCTACTTTAAACTCTCATTTTGTAACCGAGGATAGGTCACATATGTTTCAATACCTCGCTGTATACCTAAGACTTTTACATTGTATCAATGCAACTGTTAATATCATTAGTATTTTCATTTATTTTTTTCTATACTTATTATCTATTAAACAACAGACCATAACACTTGGTTACCATATTTCTTGATTACTGTCTGTTCTTATTTACTGTTTTACTGTGCACAAGTTATTCGCTATATGTCACCCAACATGAATAAATGACGCGGAATGCGGCAGTCGCTAATTTAATTTAAAAGTGCAAATGTGGGACAAGGTCAAAATAAATCCACTTCAGAACAAGTCCTATTTCTGATCTTTGATACATCTTCCATATAACCAAAGACTCAAATTCTAAAAATAAAATTTAAACTACAGTTTGTGGTGTTTAAATTTCATATACTCCATTTGAGTTATTACCCAAATCAAAACTATAAGTGGCCATAACTAAACAATTTGTATTTTATGTTTTAAAACAAGTGATTTCCAATCTTCTGTAACTTTAGTTTGGAATGTGATATGACATTGACCTTCATACCAAAATGTCCATTCACATATACATATTATCATGATATCAATAACCCAATATTCATATTTCCCTCATTGTGCCTCATTTACTTGCGCCGGGACACATATGTACTATACATGTCGCAATGGTTTGGATCTCATTGATGCCTCCCTACCTACAATCTTGGAAAAAAGTCCTTGGAACGCAAACGCTGAGCTGAGCACACGTGCTGGGTATTGCGTGCATGTATTGATACTTAGTGTCTTCTGTTATAAATGGAAATTGTTCAAATGAGATTTTTCCTTCCCCACCCCCCATCGAACAATGTTGGGACACTCTGGCAAGCTGCAGGAGCCACTGGGCTTGGTCAACATTGTACGGGGTAGTGGGGGTGACACTTTTCCGTTAATCACACGCAGGTGTTCCAAGACTTTTTTCCAGGATTGTATAAGAGGAATGCAAAATATTTGATCTAAATTTCGTTTTTCTATCATAAATCAAAAACCGAATGTCGTATGAATCTCATATTACACACGATTTGAGCAAACAATAGGGGCATCACAAATATTATAAAAATGATGATAGGGAATTAATTTTATTTAGGGAGTGGGCACTGAAAACAATTATTTATGTCATATTTAACTACAATTTGACCCGTTTCTTGATCCCGCACGCAATTATCTAATGTTTATAAATCAATCAAGCAAAAGTATAAAGTTCTTGCTGAGAGATTAACATTTTTATACTTTTAATAATGTTATCACATTGCCTATTTGTTTGTTATTTGAAATATGAAACTATACATTTACACTTTCCACGCGACAAGCGTCTGCAGACGACAATCCAAAATTGCACAAAATGTTTCAAAAATGTCAAAATTATTGAATGTCATTTTACCAATATTTGGAATCGCCTTGTGAAATGCATTCAAATAAGTACAAAAACGTGCCTATTATTTGTTCAGTTATCCTTGAGATAGACATAAAAGTTAGACAAATCTGTTTTGTACCGTGGTTAAACCAATAGCCGCGTTGAAAGTGTTAACATTTGCCGAGCATTAAACGTTTATTTGCAATACTATTCCTATCTATTGAAGATAGCTCATAACAGAAAAAAGGACAAAAAGTCACGCCATGAGAGCGACTCGAACCGACGCCAAGCAGGCTATATAAAGGGTGCCAACGAACGCTCCTATCCACTGGGCCAAGCAGTCAGTGCTTACACAAGCGTGGATTTGTTTTATTATACATGTTATAGTAAAGCATTATTGCAAAGTATCACACACTTTACACACACTTTACCATCAGTTTACCATTGGGACATTTTGCTTAAAATAGGCAATTAAACGTTTTTTCATACTGCCTTTGAGTTATCAAGATATGCATATGTGTTAGCTATACTAATCATGCATGTTGTAACTCCGAAATATAAGCCGCATGGGTCACATCTACGCATTTTGATAACAGTTTACCATTTAAAATGAAAACAAAATATGTATACTAATATTATACTATAGAAACGACGGTAAAGTGCTCAATGAACACGTGTTTCAAGGCAACACTTTACCATACACTTTACCATACACTTTACCATTACCGTCCCAACTCGTCTGATGATAACTTTGTGAATAAAGCTAAATTCATTTATCGCAGTGCTATTTTAATCAATAAATAGAATAAAATATACTACTTAAATGGTTTATTTATGTATTCACGTATATTATATATTACTTAAATGGTTTATGTATTCACTTATTTAGTTGTTTGGGTTGTTTTTGAGGATGAGATTGAACTGAAGGCCTATAGATGATATTATCGTCGTGCTTACTCATCTGACTCATTAGCTCAGTTGATAAGAGCGCTAGTCTATAACCATCCGGAGGTCCCGGGTTCAAATCCTGGATGTGCAATTTCTTTTACTGACTATCATTTATAATTTGTGGAGTAAGAAGAAACATTTACTCATCATCCAACCATGTCCAACTATTGTTTTTCCAATTATTTTCAAATATTTCCAAAAAATAAATACCAACAGTTTTGAAAAAAGGAGTAAAAAAAAAGTAATATTTGAAAAAATCCATAAAATAAGGGTTTGTGAATAACATGTCGGGACAAAATACCAGCAATTTCAAAATGTTCAAAATAAATTCCAAAAACTGTAGGCAAAAACGCCCTCTGACAATTTGAGCCAAAAATGTTGGTTGATAATAATATGTGGAAATGTAGAATTAAATCCAAATGTAGTTTTTTCAAAAATTCTTTTTAATAAAACAGCCAACAAAGTGTACGTATAGGCTTATGAACATTCGAGCAGAAAAAAAGTGTTTTGAAAAAAGGTGTTTTTCTTGCATTTTTTCTTGGTGACTATTGGACCGGGGGATTCATCATCCCTTTGCAACACAAGTGATGCAAAACAACGACCGAAAATCAGAAAATACATAATAACAGATGGGCATATGAATAATGAGCATCTATTATTATATTACAACCCGTTAATGCAATACAAAAGATAGCTGTTGAATCTGTCAAACAGAAGTTACTGCTATCTACTGAAGATAGTTATTTACAAGTAGGCCTAAGTTGTTTTACAATTAGTTGTGTTACTTTCAACCCCATATATAGATTCCGTTACTTTTACTTTTAGACACTCTTTTGCATATCTGACAATACATCAATAAATCTCGTAGGAGTATCTGAAAACGCCACATTATGCATTGCAATAATAGGCAATTATCATACATCTTCGAAATGCATTAGTTAGTATAGGGAATTGTTTTCACTGAACGTTCCCGTATTAAATGAATGTCTTTATAAAAAGAAATATTGGGGTTGCCAAGCCTATGGTCCACTGCCAAATACTGTGCAATTTGAGATACATGTGACATTTAGTTTTCGAGATATGATAGAAAAACCAAATTTAGATGATTTCTTTTGCAATCTGCGTATACAATCTTGGAAAAAAGTTCTTGGAACGCAAACGCTAAGCTGAGCACACGTGCTGGGTATTGCGTGCATGTATTGATACTTAGTGTCTTCTGTTATAAATGGAAATTGTTCAAATGAGATTTTTCCTTCCCCATCCCCCATCGATCAATGTTGGGACACTCTGGCAAGCTGCAGGAGCCACTGGGCTTGGTCAACATTGTACGGGGGAGTGGGGGTGACACTTTTCCGTTAATCACACGCAGGTGTTCCAAGACTTTTTTCCAGGATTGTAGATAAATTCACAAAAAATCTTGCATTAACTTCTTTCTTTCTGCAATGCCAACCAATACATGACATCCAAACTATTATGGCAATGATATAGCTATGAATTACAAACAAGTCCCATGAACTTTACAAACTATTCACACACAAATCATTGACCATATCGCAAATTGCTGGTATGGCCAATGAAAGCACTGTACATTGTACAAACAGTGCCCTCTTCCATGACACCACCAATACTATACAACACACTGATGATCTAATAGTACAACCACCCTCACCGCGTAACAAGTCCATAATTTGTCACCCTCTACAAACACATACCAAGTATATGAAGCAAGGGAGGGACTCAAAACATACCAAGAGCGTACATTCCATAAACAACGATCTTCAGAGGCAGGGATTTCTTATGAGGAGGAGGTTTGGGAGTAAAAGTGTATTGTCATAAATTTAGTTGATAATCATTGTGCCTTTTGTCTCTCTTTTTTTTCCTCTCCAGGAGAACTGGTCTGGCGGTTTCATTAACAAAGAAGGAGAAAGGGTCACAACCTTCGACACTCTAAAGAGAGTTTTAGGTCCAGATTTTGAGTTAATAGAAGAGAAGGGTATGCCATTCTTCATACGAGAAACAGCAAGGAAAAACCAGTGGACAGTTGCACAGGCATCAATTTGGAAGCGTAAAGTGGAAACATCTTAGCACCCATCTGCATATTTACTCTAGTAATAGATTCTATGAAAATAGTATACGAATAATGAGGCGGAGCCGAGTTGAATGGAACATTGCATCTTTCACCGAATGAAAATATTCTTTCCATTGCACGAATGAAAAAACATTCATTATTTGTTTTATACAACATCTAATAAAATTATTGTCATTTGAAACAATATTATTCAGAGATTTATTTACAGTCGTGGGCTTACGTGTAGGCCTAATCGCGATACGGCCGCCGAGCGTCTTACCGTGCAATGTATCGTAGTGGTCGATGCACAGCAAATCGTGCAATGGAGCGGATATTTAATCACACGTGACCTATAATCCTCCAATGAAATAACAATGATTTTCTTAGGTGTTGTATAATGTACTTTAGGTCCTAGCCATGCATCAAGTCTTTGACGGAATAAAGGGCATACAATTGCAATGAGGTTCTATTTTCAACAGTTTAATTGATGCATGGCTGGGACTTAATGTACACTTTATCCGATTCTAGATATCAAGTGTCAGATGTGTATGGCTCTTCATTTTCTTCTTCCGGTGGTGGGCATATTTTGGGCAGGTTGTCGTTGCATGGGCAATCATATAATTAATATATCATGAAGGTACTATAAAAAAATCCTTTGTCTCAAAGCTCTTCAGTTTTTCAAAACCTAATGCAGACTGCAGGTTTTTTTAAGGTGTTTTTTTTTTAAATATAAAATATTGAAATCCTTGTAAAAGCGACCTTTTGTATTTAAAATGATGTGATCAATGAAAATCTGTGACATTTTGGGATTTTGTTTTGATTTCTTTGAAGAAAAAAAAATAATAATAATAATAATATTTTTTTAAATAATTTTTTTCTTTCTTTCTAATGCGCATCAATAAGCTAACGCACGCGGGAGCTTTGAGACAAATGATTTTTTTAATATAGCCTCATGAAAGTACTATAGTATAATCTCAAATGGAATAGAACTTGATCTGAAATTTGGAGTATGCAATACCAGTTAAATCATGACCTGTGTCTATGTCGATATTTTCATAAAATGATATGTCTGATATATTGTGTGAGACACGCATGGATACCCAGGACCAGCAAGAATGATGTGGATATTTGCAGTGTGCATACATTGGGATGTTTCATAAATACACTAATTTATATATATATATATTCACCAGCGAAGGTAGTTTTCGACCAAATTTAATGCAATCATGTGTACTCAGATTTCCCCAAATTTCTCACAAATATTGTAACAAATTTACCCCTAAAATTTGCTCCCAATATAGAAAAACAAATATAGAGAATCCATTTAATAAATGAGTCAATGCTCATTTGAACAAAGACTGCTGTGTGCAGTGATATCAGAGAGTATTACTGTGATATTGATGCTAGTGATGGGCGGATCCACCTTAAATTCAGGGTTGAATCAAGTTGTGAAATATTATAAAAGTTATGGATTTAAAATAAGTTGATTCTTTTATTCTTATATGACATCACAGGTTACACACATATTCCCATAACCTATGTATTCTCACAGTATGTGATGTAGTAAAGCAAAAATAAGTCCGGTAGGTCAGCAATATATTTTGAGATGACCAAACCAAGGATAAAAACTTGTTGTTTTATGTACCGTTACACGGTAATATAACCTATGTATTCCTCACCGTATGTGATGTAATTAATAAGCAAAAAATGTGTCTGATAAGTCCGGAATATCAATTTTGATATATAACCAAACCAAGGATAGAAATTTTTAGTTTTCAAGGCTATTGTTTTGAAAACCCTACAACTGTTTATATCTTCAAAAATGTGTGTCCATTTGTAAAATGGGTTTACTACAAAATAGCCAGCACAATCAAGCAGAAAATTCCAATTTGATATTTTCGACTTCAGACTCATTTTGCTTGATCACATCCCATATGATATAAAGCCAAAGAAATATTTGTTTAGTCTCTTAAAATATCTGCAAACATTATATAGATGTGTTTATAACATATGAATATTGTATGAATGAGGATAATGGTGAAAGCATACATGTGTAAATGTCATCTGGAACTTGAGGTGTGCTAACACCCAATTAAACAACAACAACAAAAGTACACCCTAGGTCCCAGATAACCGTGGAATATATTTTCACCATATCCCGATCAAATAAACATTCAGTATTTTCATTTTACATACCTCATTTATAGATGTAATGATGGGAGTAATCTTGATATATACATATGGTGGAGTGCCAACAATCAAGCCTTTAAATAAGTGTGCATGGACCAGAAGCTGCTTTTTACTTTTTACACAAAAATAGCTCCTTTCTGCTCCTGGACGTGAATATTTCTTTCGTGAAATTCACTTTATTCTGTTTTAATACGGAATAAAGCAAAATTTACTGAATAGAATGATTTTTTTGGAACAAATCAACTGATTTCATTCACTAGGATCATGTACGAAAAAAATAGTCTCCTCCTGGACCTATACTTTACTGTGAAAAATTGGGAAAACACCAGGAGCCAAAACTTGGTAACCATTGGGTAGCAATTCCAGGGTGCCCACTTATTTGAAGGCTTGCCAACAATGTAAACCAAATTTATCCAACTCTGTTTGGGATTTTTAATATACTTTAAAAAAAAGATGTATTGTTGAGGCTGTTATAGGTTCAGAAGTCTTTACTTGAGTGTGCTAAGTTGTTATAGTTCTCACATGTTATCACAGTTCATCCCACATTGTGCAACATATGATAATGATCCAAGTTCTACCGTACTATTCAATTTGTTATGGCAACCTTTTTGTGCTTCATGCAAAATGTTGAAAAGGAAACTAGAAATATTCAATTTGGGAAAAATATTTATTAGCAACATAGGTACAGTGTTGTGTTGCAATTTACTTTTAAAGAAGGCCTAATGCCATGATACTGTGCAATTATATTGGCTGATTTGTGTAATGACCCTCAAGGCTCCTGTATTTATCAATAAAAAGTACCATGTCTGTGATAACATAATTATTATGATGTATTGTTATTCAAAATTGACATAATTTATGAGCATGAGATGAAAAATTGAAAATGTCCATTTATACCTTATTATATAAAGCAATATGTGTGTGTGTGTTTGGATCCAATCCACAAATTGATTAACATACTGTTATACAGTACACAGTGGGAACTAAACCCTCAAAAAAAGTGTGGATATTTCTTTCAATTGGCTATCTTTTGTATACTTTGTCATATGTTCATAGTATATATATTGCACATCAAAGGAAAGCTGATGTGTTCATCTTTCCAATGATACCATATTTGTAGTAATCACTTGTTTCAATGCTTAGCTACTTGCTTGAGAATATGGAGAGGTCTCAATCGGAATGTGCCAAAATGACCACTATTTTGTGCCCAAAAGTCAGCAGACCATCACTCTACCAAAGCTGCCAACCCTTCCTGATTCCGCAGAAGACTTCCTAAAAATAGATTGATATTCCCTTGTTAAAATGAATACATTTATCAATCTTCCTGATTTCTGTAATTGGTGATCCTATACAATTGTTAATATCTTCCTGATTCCTGTGCCAAATCTTCCTGATTGTGGTGTTGGTGTCTCTGCTCTACACTGTAGTTGTCAATGTAACACTTAAAAGTTGTTCTTTTGAGCATCAAAAGTGGTAGATTTGGCACATTTTGAATGAGACCTCCCAATATGCTCCAAGCAGGTATGCATGAAAAGCTATGAATGAGGTATCTGTGGAAAGAGGAACACATAATTTTTTCATTCATACGAATCACAATATCACAAAATATCCACAAATTGGTGATTGAAAAAGATTTCCAAGAATTTTTTGAGGAGTTTACATGTACTAACATGAGAATGTTTAAATCGGGCCAACTCAAGATATCTCAACATCAAATCATATGGTCTGTCTTCATGTATTTGTCCTTTTTCATTAGAAAGTTCCATATTATTTATTTTTCAACCTAACTATATTTTACACAAATTTGTGAGTGTGACATCTAGGGCTAATTGTATTGACCATGCACCAAACCCTGCAACTATATTCTACAGTGTATACATACCAGCTGATATTTAAAAGTTTGATCTTCATTAAATGTTTACAAAGGAAACCACTAACAATGATCGTTGGCAGAGTTGTTACCTTTTATGTAAATGAATATTATTCTAATTTCAGTCACTTAATGGATGCAATCAACAGTGGTGAACAGAACTCAATACAGCACTTGGTATATGAAGAGCTGTGTTGCAAAAGGCCTACATCCATTTCTACCTGTTCTCATTTTGCATTATTGAATGGATGGCTATTCATTTATGTGGAATGTGGCTTGTATTGTTGGTGCCTCAATTGGCGTGCATGGATGCACTAATCCAAGTCATATAGAAACAGTAAATGAGTAACATGTTGGAGTGGTCTGGTTGCCCTTTTGCAACAAAGCTCTTCATATGTAAAGTTCCATTAATAATGTGTCTTAATATTTATGTGGTATTATGTGGTATACTTTGATCTTCTATGCACTTTGTAGTACAAGTATTGTATGTAATTTATGCGGGTTCCACTTTGGAGGGAAAACGAGTCATTTTCATGTATTGGTATTTTGTAACATCTTTATCTTATTATTTTACAATTTCAAAGGCTGATATTGTTACATACTTTAAATCTCAAAACTATGCATTTCTCTTTGTAGACATTAACATTGATTAAGTGATTTTAATCTTTCTCAGAGGTATGTAGTATAGGGTAATCCTGTGTGGCAAATGAGATTGGGTTTCAAACCAGTGACCTGCCTCTTACTAAACAGGGTAACTCTTTCTACAAAATCATAGGTTTGTAAATTATTTGTCTTATTCTTAGTGGATGAGTTTCATATAAAATTAATTATTAAGAAACTACATAGTACCCTTGGTAGACAAGGAAAATGATAATGTTAATATTCTGCCCGTATACATTTATGTACCACTTTTGCGTCCATATGTTAATCTCTTCCACAAATTTCCTACCTCCTGTTGTTTAGCATATAGATTTTCTGTCCAATTATGTGTATGTATTAATGTTCATACTGAACGTGTATCTCCTCCCCCAAGTTTCTTTATCCTGTTGTTTATTAGTATAAAGATATTCTGTCCAATGTATTTATATGTATTCATTTCGTAGTGAATGTTTGTACTGAAGTATTAAAGGAACCTAGCAACCGCCTGTCTCTAATTTATGATCATGCCTAGCTCTCTCATTAGCTCTCTCTGGCCTGTTATTACAGTGTAGCCCAGACTACTACCTGATTTCAAATGATTTTAGAAGCCTGATCAAGGCTAGGAGGATTGCGGCAGCCTAGCGAGGCACCAAACCTGTCTGCTATTCTCCAATATCACAGTATTTTGAGCTAAGAGACTGTGGTTCGTGTCCTTGATATTACTGTAAAAGTAGACATTTTTGCGAGATTTTTATTTTCGCGAATCAATCCTCAACCGCGATATAAACTCGCGAAAATTCATAAATAAATACCGTTTTGTTCACAAATGTTGAAAATCGCGAAATGCCTGTTATGACCATTTTCGTGAAAATATCTTCTCGCGAAAATATTGACTTTTACAGTAGTACTTTGAAATGAGTAAAGTATTTACAATTTTGTGCCTACTCTGGCAATTGTGACATCCACTTTTTTGTCCATTATCCATATTTGTATATCCAGGGATGGACATTATGTATTTGTGTCCAGGGTAATGTAGATTGACCTTTGAATTAATTTATACTTTAATACCTTAGGAACCATTGTTTATTAATATACAATCTGGATATATGCATCCCATCTGAAAAAAGAACATGACGTCAGAGTTTAAACCAGGGATATGAAGTTATACTTAGATCGCACACCTCTCATTTGCTGGTATATGTACTTGTGTGATCCAAGATCAATGCTGCATCTATCACTGAAGTATGCACTGATTTCAAAAAAACTTCGAAATTTATGATCGGTCAACTGTGATTTCATTCACACAAAGGTAACCTGTTCATCCAACATTTAGCCGACTACTGTGTGGTTGATTTCTGGATGTGTAATTAATTGTTAGTTCAGTGTGAAAAGGCTTGTTATGTGCATTTGAATTGCTGATTCAATATGTGTATACATGAACTTGTCTGATAAGTCCATGGTGTATTTAATCATAGATCATCAATAGAGGGGATGATTAGCTCCCGGATTATCTCTATTGAATTGTTGTGTGGAGCTGATCTATGTCTGTTTCGCACACATCTGTATGACTAGCATGTTTGAAAAGCCCGGTAAACAGAACGGGTATTGATAGTCTGTTGTGGCAACTACAGTGTCTAATACTAGCTGATGGGATACATACTGATGAAAAAAGCAATGGTGAAAGTTAAGATACTTCTTATATTTGAAACATATAAATTTAATACACACATTCCCGATGCAATAGATGTCATGTAACGCTATTTGTGAAGTTTATAGACACTTATTTCACCTAGTTTTCTATTACATGTAAACTCGAACCTATGATGAGCACAATGGACAATAGCACATCTTTTTAATTTGATTCCTAGTGATTTAATGCATCTGGGAACGAGAGTGGCATATTATTTATGGATGTTGAGAAGTTATTTCATGACAGGGCGAAAGGCTATATCGGCTTTTGTGTTGAGCCACCTTGGTCCGAAACACTCAAAGCTTCAAACAAAACACCCACTTATCCGTCTTGATTATCTATGATTTAATGTTACATAATATGCAGGAGAATAAAGTATAGAATAAACTATTTTTTGTGATATGAAACCTATTTCTGCTATAATTCACACAGTTCTGTGTCAGTAACGTCCATCATTGTAAGACGTTAGGAACAACATCAAAACTGGAGGCGCTGTCGCTATCCGGTTCAGCACGATTCCCAGGGAATGGCGGAGTCGGCTGTAATATTATACAAATATGGACTGTTCATAAAGGAAATGGGGTGAACTATTGCCCCAAGGTGATCTGGAGACCGTAAGCCTACTATTTTAGTAGGCTTAGGTCTCCAGATCACCGAGGGACAATAGTTCACCCCATTTCACAAATAAAGAGCAGTCCATATTTGTTTTATATAATGCTTGAAAATATTTTTGTGCAATTATAATCAATTAAACATGAACAAGATCGTACAGGCGAGTCGATTCTCCATGCCATTACAGCAAAATCGTACGAGGCAGGGCATTTTTGTCTTTCAAAAAGACTTTTTGAAATACAAAAAAAGACCGGGAAGTGACGTCAAGCATGAAATGGACCAAACTATTTTGTGTTATCTGATGTAGTATCCACCAATCAGATGGCTAGAATAATTTCATGCATTATATAAACACAGATAACGAGGTCAATAGTTACAACGTGGTGAACATGGTCAGTTGAAAGTGCCCAGTCACACACGTGAGCAATAAATATTGAGGAAAGGGGCTCTCAAGCGATCATTGACAACTGTACAATACCAATCATTGATTTCTAATGGGATGGCTGCTTTAATCCGTTTATAACCCAATTAAATTGATCAAATCCAAATCTTTCAGGAGTGCAGTATTGGGACTGCAAATTAAAAGATTGATAGTGTAAATTGGACTGCTTGAGACATGAGGACTTTAAATCAACCGGCAGTTTGTTCAGTGTTTTACTGTGGCATGCGTGCATATTTATAAACCAGTACAAACATTAACCTGAAAGAACCAGAAGGAGCCGGGGGTCGAGTTTTGATGTCATCCCGTAAGGTTGGTGTCAACCCCAAAAATGTGAAAAATAGAGAGCGCCGTAACTTTTAAACTATAACTGTGATGAATGTAAAAGTATACATTTATGGAATGGAAATGAGTCAGAGATTCCATTTTTGATATCAAATTTCACTAAAAATGTCGATTTTTGATAAAATGGCAAAAAATCACTTTTTTGGTAAAAAAATTCTTGGACAGGCTACAAAAGTCAATTTTGAGTTAAAAATGCTGAAATTTGCTAGAAACCATGTTAAGACAAAACTCTAGGAGCGGTATTTTTAATTTTGGGCCTTATTTTGACCAAAAAGTGATTTTATTTTGTTGCCAAAAATCACTTTTTTTGCACTTTTTGGTCAACATTTTGTCATTTTGCCAAAAATCGACGTTTTTAGTGAAATTTGATATCAAAAATGGAATCTCTGACTCATTTCCATTCCATAAATGTATACTTTTACATTCATCACAGTTATAGTTTAAAAGTTACGGCGCTCTCTATTTGTCACATTTTTGGGGTTGACACCAACCTTAACAAACCTTAATCATTACTAATTAGGCTATATTAAAAAAATCTTTTGTCTCAAAGCTCTTCAAAGCGGAATGCGGGTTTTTTAAAGTTTTGTTTTTTGGCTACACAAAATATAAACTACACTTAATTGTGAGTGCTCATTCCAATGGTGAGTTGGGGATACCACATTAAGCTCCACATCACTGTCAAATTTGTTAAAGGTACTGAATTATTGCCCTTTTTATTCGCTTCAACAGGATACTTCGTAATCATCTGTAATACCGTATACAAAATTCATACAAATCACCAAGAATGTAAAACTAATGTTATATCCTAATGCAACAAAGGCATCCATCTGTAACCGAAAAAATAATAACTTATGGTCTGTCTGAATGCTATAACTTGTTGGAATGTTAATTACTTTAAAGCGCCACGGAAGAAGCCTTCACCACTTAGTTGCTTATTTAAATCACTTCGCAACCATTTTAGATGTTTCAAATAACTCATTTTCAAAAAACAGGTGTGACTTTAGCGAACAATATACAAGCTCACAATCACATTTTTAATTCAACGCACAAAGTTATTTATATAATAAAATTGCTGTGATTTTACTGAGATCAACTATGAAAATTGTCCATGTGAACATTCTGTCACAATTTACTAAACAAGCGTAGGGCAAGAATACTAATTTTTCATGCTGTCATTTAAAGGTAGATGTTCCGATTTTCAACTTGAAGTTTTCTATTCTACATGAAAGGTCATCCTTAAATACGTTGTGTCCCAAAATTTGAGATGCATAGCTCTAATGGTTCTTATTTTAGACGCACAAGATGCTGTGAACTGTACCCATTGAGTAGTACATAAACTATATCGGTGGTAACCACCATTCGCGGTAATTCAACGCTATTTCGTCGATTTCTCTGTCATTATACCGAATAAGGCCGTCAAATTTCAGTATGATGATGAGAAAAATACGAGCTTTCATATGATATGAAAATCTCCGTATGTTTGAAATAATTCTGTGTTACGAAAATGTGATTGGGTCATCTACCTTTAAGGTCATAAATACTTGATAAATGTTTATTATCACATTCCTCAGTTTTGTCTTCTACTATTTCCATCTTACTTTTGACCAAACATTGATTCATCAGAGACAAGATTTGGTTGAATAACACCAACAATATCAAGATATTATTTTAATGAATATAAAACCAAATATAAAATGTTAGGATCGAGAACATAAAATTCCCTCAAAAGACTTGTTACATAACTGGGATGTAAAGTGGGCTCATTGTGTTTTTGTTTTCTTCAAATATTTTTCATTTTACTTTTGATCAAACACATCGATTCATCAAAGACTAGATTTGGTAAAAAAAACCAATATCAAGATATTATTTTGTTTTTAAACAAAACTAAACATGCAATATGTTTTGAGAAAAAAATATTAAAAGGTTCATATATTTCAAATAAATTGTACAACCTTAATGATTGTCTTGTATGCCACATAAGGTGATGTGGTTGGGTCAACAGGAGATAGACAAACAATAATTTACAACAAAATACAAAATTCTGTTTTTGAATGAAATAACATTTATTTTTGAAAATTATATAGAAGCAAACTATTAGTGAAACATGATACTATTATGGTATTATCTTTTATTGATCTGCTTTAGAAACCATCATTGTAGGCAGCAATTGAGAAACACAAAAAACAAAAATTCAACATCTTTGGGAAGAGAGCACGAAAGCCTGCCTATAGTATGATTATGCATTGAGCAAACATTTCGTACACCAAAATACCGATGCGGTATCGAGTCCACTTACCCTGATGTTAAGCGAGTGCGCCGTGCGTACTTACTGCGTAAATTACCACGTGTGCATGCCATTTGGCTGCATGAATTACATTTTGACGAGCAGCAATATGCTTGTTTTTGTGGAATAGGTGGTACGAGTCCACATACGATAATGTAAACGCCTTCTCATTAACTGATTTGGTACTAGGTCCTAGGTGCAAGACTACCTGCTACATCCTGGATGTAGGGTCGAGTCCACTTATAACGCGTTCTCATTATGCTCGGAAGTGGACTCGATGTAACATCGAGTCCACGTCCTGGTATCAAACAGGCACAGTGGGAACGCGCCCTTAATCAATTCTACAAACAAGACACATCTAACTAACTGCATAATAATATAGTCTACTAATTTACATTATTCTTTTATTTTGCATGATGCACACAATTACAAAAAATATACAGTTCTATGATTTATACCCGGTGGTTTCAGTCAACATTGACTTTGGGTACGCATGATCGTTCCTAAAATCGCGGAAAAGGGGGGTTTTCCGTACCATGTCCGCGGACATTCCACGGACATTTATGTCCGCGATTTCCCAAAATTAGGGGTGTTTGTTGAAACTATGTCCGCGATTTCCAATAATAAGGGGTCGTTTTGGAAGCTATGTCCGCGATTTCAACAAATTAGGGGTGTTTTTTTGAGAGGCTATGTCCGCGAGGAAGAAAAACAAATAGAATGAGCTTTGTGTCATATCAAATTGTCCTGGGAATAGGAAAAAGGGGTATTTTGAACCAGATGTGTCCGCGTTTTTGCGCAAAAAGGGGGGATATTTAGAAAGTGTCCTTGAAATAGTGAAAAAGGGGGGTTATTTTCAGACAAAATGTCCGCGTGTTTGTGCGAAAAAGGGGGTCAAATTAGCAAAATTGTCCGCGAAACGCCGTAAATAGGGGGGTATTTGAAGATCCTGGAACGATCATGTGTTACCCCTCTGAATACGAAGAGAGAACACCGGGGATTTATATTCATCATGATCTATATTCTG
Source organism: Ophiura sarsii (assembly GCA_035610835.1). Classification (NCBI taxonomy): domain Eukaryota; kingdom Metazoa; phylum Echinodermata; class Ophiuroidea; order Amphilepidida; family Ophiuridae; genus Ophiura; species Ophiura sarsii. The sequence continues at coordinate 27,974,694 of CM069441.1, forward strand.
TGTGGTTAAAACTATCAAATAGTCATAGAAACATGGTTCTATAATTTAAACAGGTATCAAATAGGCAGACTTTACTTTATTCATTATATTTAACTACAAGGGTCATTCAATAAGTTCTACCTCCGACCCTATACTTCATCATTCATTCATTTCCATTTTCAGTATTTAAAACCATGTATTTATTTTAAAGGTGTATGTTCTGATCACTTTTTTTTGGCTATGCTTTTTTTCAAATCAAGATATTTTGATTTCAGAAGAATCCCCATATTTTTCTCATTATGTCTGTAAAATCTAAGGGGCCGGAAATGTTCCATTTAGAAATAATAGGCTAAAATGTGGCGAATTACTGCCAAAGATGGTTAACCACCCGCCAGTTTGTGTACTACTCAATGGGCAAATTTCTTGTGACCTTGTGCTTCTAAAATTAGAACCATTGGAGTTATGCAACTCAAACTTGGAATGCGACAATTTTAAGGATGACCTTTCATGTAAAATAGAAAACATCAAGTTAAAAGTTGGGCCAGCAATCAGAACATCTACCTTTAAAGGTAATTTTCGGTTTCCGTTGTCCAAAATCTCTCTATGGCTTGGATCTCATTGTTACAAAAATGAAACAGATATCAATTATGATTCACTGTAAATGTGTAGCTATGATTTAGAGCTATAATCATGACAAATGTCACAAGGCTGACATTCATATTAGCGATGTTATGAATGAGGTAGAACTTATTGAATGACCCTTGTAGTTTAAGCACAAACTTAAAAAGGCACAATCAGGTCATTAACCTTATTAATGTCTGTCGGGCTATTGTTCACATGTGCTCTTTCTATACTACAAAAAAGATGCCTATACTGTGCTGCAACCGCATATCCCCGGCCCAAAAACTCAACACATAAGTTAGTAATCATGCATGTTCTAAATATCAAGGAAAAGGGATATATTTTTTAGTGTCATCAGAACCGCCAAATCATGAAAAATGGGTATTTTATGAATCGGTCTCCGCAAAATTCGGAAAAAGGGATGTTTACGAAATCCGAAAAATGTTCATGTTTTGGAATTCTTCAGCTCTGCGTATTGTTTTGATTATTTGATCAGAACGCATCCCAAATCCACCATTTGGGATACACCAGTTATAACACGGGACCATGATACAGCAACCTGTTTTTTATTATCTATTTTATGTATGTATAAAGCAGGCTTTCTCAACTAGATTTACTGATGCGCCACATTTTAGTAACCAACTTGTTGAAGCACTTGGTCATATTTTTACAATGGCAAAATTCCCTTCACAAAATATTTTAACATGTAGGCAACATAATAACTAATAATTACGCTTTTGAGGGCACATGCGCGCGTAGCTCGCGGAAAATTGCTCTCTTTATACATCTGACCGTCATAGGCCAATGAAATCTGGATATATCAGGATATGATTTATTTTTAAAACAAATTTTAACCACTCTCGCGCCACTTAGGATGCCTTTATGCGCCACAAGTGGCGCGCGCGCCACCATTTGAGAATGCCTGGTATAAAGTGTCAGTGAAAAGGGTGTTTAAGATTACTCATTGAAAACAAAAATAGGGGGTATTTTTCACCTTAATTTTGTCCTCGATTTTGCACACAAAAAAGGGGTTAACATTGATGAAAAATCCTTGCAAAGGGGTATTTTGAAAAAATGATGAACATGCATGGTTACCAACTTTTGTGTTGAGTTGGGGCTGAACACCCATGGTTACCAACTTTTGTGTTGAATTGGGGCTGAACACGCATGGTTACCAACTTTTGTGTTGAATTGGGGCTGAACACGCATGGTTACCAACTTTTGTGTTGAATTGGGGCTGAACACGCATGGTTACCAACTTTTGTGTTGAGTTGGGGATGAACAAGCATGGTTACCAACTATTGTGTTGAGTTGGGGATGAACACGCATGGTTACCAACTATTGTGTTGAGTTGGGGATGAACACGCATGGTTACCAACTATTGTGTTGAGTTGGGGGCGGGGTGTATACCTTCCTTTATACAGTGACGTCAGAACATCTTCCACTGATCAAGCCTCAGGGGCGTAAGCGCATAACACTGCCCGAAATGAAATGACAAACTATATGTATGTTAACAAAAAAAGTTGGTTATGCCCCCCTCCCTGATCACAGGTCTGTCCCTGATCACAGGTCTGTCCCCCCATAATAATAAATAAATAAATAAATAAATTGAAGACTTTAGTTACGCCACTGTTGTACCTTATGTTGCAAATGTGATTGTATTGCTCTTTTAAAAGGAGGTGTACATACAGGGTTTAAACCAAAGTACTCAATCTATCACAGGAATTTGTACGGATGTTAAATGCATTGAATAGGGTAAATGGACTAAATTAAAACGTCACCATTCCTTTTACCCGTACTACGAAGTGGTTCTGTTTACGTACATGAGGACAGATCTTGAGGTACGCACATCCAAGCAGTATGTGGATAATGCAGTATGCAATTCTTGGTAACGCTACGCTTACATTGTTAAACTTTGACTTAATGAAATGTGGTATTCCTTATGACTGTGGTTAAACATGTGTCTTCGAACCCCAGTTACTTGGTACGCAACAATCTATATATTCAATATAGCACTCTTCCTTATTTCACCTAGAAACAGACCGTGGTTCGCAGCTTGGTTGGCTGGCCTCATATTCCTCATAGGTCTTGGGAAAATCATTCACAAAATTGAATTGCTGTGGGGAAAACAAAACAAACAAGAGTGCTGCTGGTTAGAAATGCTACATTGAAAGTAACAAACACATCAAATACAACTAAACACTTACTTGAGTGGGTTCGATGAGACATCTATTTGGAATTTGGATAAATCCATTTTGTTTCACCTTAGAAACAATCTCTGGAGAAACTATAACCAGTTGCTTTAAATAAATAATGAGATAATACGCAGTTTGTTTTAGCGCTTTCCAGCATGCTAGCAGTCTCAAGAGCTTTTATATCCTATTATTGCTGCCATGCCATCCTCATGATAAATTCGCTTCATAGCTTAGGTGAAAACCGGCCAACATGTACTGCTTAAAATAGCACCTAGATAATGACATTCCATGCCAGTTCCCCAAATATCGCCTGGATTGATGAGGCAATCGAGATAAAGTATCATGCCAAGGCACGCAAAATTAATCCAATTATACAAGAAGGAGTATGGGTACACGCACACGGTTTTGGACGCACGCATATGATGCACAATGCGTGTGTTACCTTATGCGTGCCAGCGTCCTTCTGTATTCATTCGCTGCTGTAAGGAGGCTTCGCCAATTTGGAGCTGCACAAACTATAGTTAAAGGGGCATTGAGAGCTGTATCGATTTACTAAATGAGCAAATAACATAAAGATAATCATCAACATAGCCCAAATCCAAAATGTCATACAATTCCGACATCGCCTTCATGCCAAAATAAGCAAATAACGGCACTTCCGGGTTGAGATTTGCCGCGAAAGTCTGTGTGTAAAAAGATGCATAACTTCCGAATTCAGCACCTGAGTTTCGATATGATCATATCGAAACTAAGAAAATCATGAAATATCATATGATAAACGGCGATGTTGGTAAACTGTTTCAGATGGTAGTTAGTATATGCCTAAGTAATACTTTGATGCAAAAAAACTGATTTCCAGGATAATTGAGGGCGCACTCCCATAAGTATCTCTCAATGCCCCTTTAAGTAGAAACTTTTACCAGCGCTTTAGAATAATATCTGCAATATGCTACCATCCACTGGAATACTCTTTGACATCACCTCACTGCACAGAGAAAGATGAACAAAAATGGGGACCACATCTTTCATATATCATACCTTAACTGTCTGGATGGCACCATGTCCTCTCAACGCCCTCACTTTGTCAATAGCCGCCTCCGGTTTCATGTCATCGCACAATGATAATAGAAAGCAAGCCGCAACCAGGCACGATCTTCCAAGACCACCATAACAGTGAATAAGAGTTTTACGATTGGCTGTCACATTCACTCTTATGTCTTCCAAGAGCTTCATGCAGTTTGCCACAGAAGGGGTGAGACCATCTGGAAACGGGTAATGTCTAACGGACAACTCTGCTGTTGTCATTTCCTGTAGGAGTCTGGGTACTCTGTATTTGCGCAGTTCCCCGCGTGTACACAACACAAAGACATCTGTGATACTTTCTTCACGCAATGTCTCTGAAAACATAACAAGTGTTCACATTTGAAATGAACATTATTAGACTTTATCATAACTGTCTTCCATCTAACCTTCATTTCATACAGCTATAGTATAATCAATTCCAAATTGGCAAGAATTGTTAGGCTTGTATTTATCTGTGTGCAAAAAGAATCCCTGTCATAGCACATATTTATTGGTTAGAGTGTGATGAGTTTGTGCATCAATAGATGTACGCCAGTTGGGATTCCATCCGGATAAATATTAGCCTCACAATTTTCGCCAACTTGGAACTGATTAAAACTATAGATGATGAGACCGTTGTTTATAACGGTATTGTTTATAAATTGATTAGCGCCTCGTCTGAAGACATGCTAGAGGTACTAGTCCATGACTACTGCATACATATTTATACTATTCAAAAGCAAAATACTCATCATTGAGCACCAATTTTAAAGCACCTGCCCTTAAATGGTGCGTACGCATACTGCCGGGAAATTCAGATTTAGTACTGGTCTCTCATTGTGCTAGGGATGCAGACCATGACTGCTGCACTAGCCTACACCGTAAGTAATGATCAATCAAGTGTGAATTTAATTAACAAAGCACATTCCCTGTAGGTACGCATGCATACCGCTGGGCATTACGTCACAGGTCACATCATCTATAGCATGTTCCTCAAAGCTGATTTGAGCTCAGCCAGTACATTGGGCTTGATCCTGGTCCAATCAGGACCTAAGCATGTCTCAGCACAGACAAAGGGGTAAACAAACAAACAAACAAACAAACAAGCAAACAAACAACAAACAAACAAACACAAAGTGAAAAGAGTAAAGATATTAAACAAATGTACACACTCATTGGCAGCTCTATCACACACTTATATAGCATTAGCATAGCCTCTTTAAAAAGAGCGCATCATCTGAACCTACGGCAATAGATACCATGAGTTTTATTGGGTCCTTTCTTTTTAAAATGAGACTTCTTGTTCATAACTTACCTATGTCATTGGCTAAGTTTCTCCAAGTGTCATTGAAGCGGCAACCTTTGGAAATTAATAGAATATATAACAAATATTAACTCAATTGTAGAGCATTATTTGGGGTTACAATTTGTGGTGGTGTTGTGCTCTATATCAACATCATCTTTCATGTATAGATTCAAATATGTGTGTGCATCAGTTGAAAAATAAAGGCACACAAATTTGGTGTTGTCAACAAACATTGGATTTTGGATATGGTACATTTTAAAACAAGAATGATCAACATTAATTATAGTGCTCACCTGGCAAGCTCGATATACTAAGTACATTGGATGAGAAACCAACCGATGACAGGTCTAGCCTGAAAGAAAAGTAAATAATATATGCTATTGTAATATTGGTGTATGTTTTTAAACTTTAAACATTTATCCTGTTTTTCGACATCAATATTGATCCTTATACCTAACCTTCCAAGAGGCCACAATGGCCACAGCAAATAGCTGCTGTACTGCATGCTTCACAGGTCTTATCTTGTGGCACAATCTGGCGAGCTATAACTTTTTCGAGCTCCCCCTGTTAGTGCAATCAGTTAGATCCCCGGCGCAGGCGAAGAGTGATCTTTCCCAAAAAAGGTGTCCCATTTTTCTCCCATGATAGTAAAATGTATATACCCATATTAAACCAATTTAAAAATGTTAGAGTAGATTACAAGATAATGATAATGTCAGTGTAAAATGTGACAAAACATGTAGATCAATGTGTGACACCGAAACAAGTTTAGATTGGTAGTATTTTATAGCTAGATGCTCAGTATTTAGTCATATCAGAAGTATAGAAAAGAAGAAAAATAACAGCAATAAGAAGGATGAACATTCTTTGGCAAAAGAGGGCTTTTCAATGGTATTTTCAATTATATAAAAGACTCCTTTACACAATTAAACCAGAGAAGGCTGCCATTCGTAAGCCAATAGACGATGTTACCTGTAACTGTGTAAATAACGTCACGGCAGGCAAGCAAACAAAGGCCTGCCTGCCGGTATGCGCGAGCATTGCCTGCCAAACAAAATCTTTGGTAGAATCCTTAAAGGTCAGCCAAAATGATGATTTAAGTTTATTTTATTCGATGGAGGATATTGTAAACAAGAACAGTCCTTACAAAGGACGGGCTCCAGACAGATAGCAATTAAAATAATATTGGAATTAAGGTAAATTAAACGTGTATACAATTTAGCCTTGTCAATATTTGTAGCCGAGTTAAAGGTTGAAATGATTTGACCAAAATATATGTCTTAGAAGTGGAACGAAGTAGACTAAAAGAAATTGAGACAAACAACCTGCCAGGTACACGCGCATTGCCTGCCAGTTCGATGTATGTTCCCCTGAGTGTGGAATGGAACCGGGCACCTAACATTGTTCGAGATCAACAATAAGGTGACATGGTCTATATTATCAGTTATTATCAGTACCAAATAATTGAAAAATTGAGAGGCTTGTGTTTTATCCTATTCAAATAGAATCCCGTCTGGCATGAAGATCAAAGGGGGTGCCCCATTAATTAAAATGCGTCTCACTTATAGTTATGGATCACATTCTCCTGGTCCTCCAATCCCATGCTTATTGCACTGTATGTAACACTCTCTTGAATTTGCCCTTCTTTGTTCTTTCAATTTACAATATAGTGACGCTCATCAAAGGGGCAGAGAGATTCGTATGGGAGTGTGCCCTCAATTTTCATGGAAATCAGGTTTTTTGCACCTACTTAATTCTTATTAGGCATTACTAACTACCATCTGAAACAGTTTACCGTAATTCACCGTCTATCGTGTAATGACCAAATTGTGAAATTATCGGCACCACTTTCCACATAAATTGCTTCACTCAAATTTCTTTCTAGCGCCATCATTGTCCCATAAATGGTTACACTTCAGGGTTCCTATCCTATGCACCTTATCTATTAAAACAATTCATTTTTTCAAAATTTATCTCGGCAATCTCTCAGTGCCCCTTTAATTATGATTATTATGATTCTGAACATATTATGGTAAAAATAGATAAGTAGGAGGCTAACTAACAATGGTCTGGCCCACATACCCAGGCCAGATTCTGGCCTGGGTATGCCAATGATCAACGGACTACTTGTCTTACCAATCCACTTTCAATGGAGTCCCATCTAGTTGTTCACCTTGCTCATCATCTGAGGAATCAAAGTCACTCATTGTGTGTTCAGCTTCTGGTTCTGGAATCTAGTAAAATTAAAAAACAAAGAAATAACTGGTAAATCAAAATGAACCAATTTCTTATTTGAATCATTGTAGGGCAGCAATGACAATGAGAGAAGCAAGCAGATTCTCAAGATGGAACTGGAAGAATCATGTGAGAATAATTTAATTCTTGCAAATGTACCGATGTGTAAACTTCAAATTGCATTTTAACGTGTAGTGATATTTAAAAAAATGTGAATCAGTTTACCAACCCAGGGTGTACAATCAATAGACGCAACAAAATATTGACAAAATGTCTGGGAAAAACCAAGGTTGATGGCAAAAGTCCTTGTCTGAAAAAAACAAGGGTGTTCACTGTTCATTAGTGTACATCCCCGTAAGACACTTTTGCCCAAGGGGGGCGTTTTCACCTAAAATTTTCGTAAAAGGTTGCCCCAAATTGTTTCCAAGTCAGTCATCTCGTGAATTTCACGTAAGTGGGGGGGGGGGTAGAAGTCAAAAATATTTCGCACATCAAAAAAGCACGGACACAAAATTTCGCAGTCCAAAAAGCACTGTAGTCAATGTTTTATGAGTAGTTTTACTATCATTGATATTTGAAACTAAGAAAAACGCAATTTTTACCTTAAAAAAAACATTTTTAAAAAAAAATCAAAGGGGGGGGGGGGGGCGATCGCAACCGTTGCCCCCCCCCCCCCCCCCCCCCCCCCCCCCCCCCATCTGACGGGCCTGGTGTAGACTGTAGAGCTTTTAAAACTCAAAACCTCCTGATTTTATGCAGATTTTCCTTGTATCACAAAATAGCGATTGTGGTAATGTCAAATCCAGAATCCTGCCCGGTTTACTAAATATAACACTAAACCCTTGGTCAAAGTGGTGTTTATTAATCAGCAGGTACTGCTGGTCTAGTGGTTTAATCAAAACAAATAATTGTCGATAATTTCAAACTTGTTATTATAGTTGGCCTAAAGACTACATGTAGGATCGTTTGTATGAAATAGGTGGGATAATAATATTGTATGAATATTGTTGCTAATTGTTTGATATAACACCTGATGCATGTTTAACATGCAGATCAGGCCCTTATAAATCAACCTATCATAGACCAGTTTGGGCGTGCTGTGAACAATTGTTGTTTTATTGTTTGTTTGTAAAGGATAAAACAAGCCTTGCAATTGGTGGCAGCGGTGGGATGACAGGTGTTTCAATGGCTATCATATATAATAATATACTAAATTGATAAATTTGACTTGATTTAATAAAATATAACTTGGCTATGTATATTTATCGGTGTCGGTGAGACCACCTTTTTCAAAAAAGGGTAGTTAACTAGTTACCCGGTGTAGTTAGGTAGTAATGTGGAATTATAATCTTGTTTTTTGCATGAATATTAATTATTATTATAGTGTGATTAATTATTGAACGAACAAGGTCCCAATGGCACTAAGTAATGTATACATAGAGCTACGCAATTGATATACGGTAGCGAGGTGATAAAGTTGGCTCTGTCGACGTTAACTAGTGGAGGGACTGCTGCACAGTTTTAAGCTTAATGCAGCACATGCCACATGGCGTGAGATGGTACGCATTATGCAGCACTTGCTGCTTGGACTTGTTTACATAGTACACGATTCCACAATTGTTTGTTCAAATTAAATTTATAAATAATATCAATACAGACAATAGACTATAGGCCTACCGTCTTGGTCATGCGCCGATTGGGCACGATGCTAAATCGACCAATCACAGACCAGCTTGGGTGCACTGGAAAATTGTATCATTATTGAACGAACATGTTTCCAATTGCGTGTACGCAGCTCCAAGATACGCGATTGATGTATCGCTAGCGCAGTGACTTTTGCGTATTTTCAGCCCAAGCGCTTTGACGCAACACAACGTCACAAGCTATAGTATTTTGACTTGTTTACGCAGTGGAGAGTAGATCAGTGATCGTATCAGAACAAGTCTGAGCCACCTCGGACTACTAAATGTGGAGCATCAGTAAATCTAGACCCAATGGTGGCTATACTATCGTTCATGCTTCACTATACTACCTAGGACAGGTCACTATTGGGACTACAGTAAATCTAGTTGAGAAAGCCTTGTCTAACTAAAGTCTAAAGAGCTTGCAGTTGCACATTATACCTAACTTCACGTACCTATTGCTTGCAAGTTGCACATATAATAATAATATTTATGATAATTAATAAGCTTATGTATTAGGCCTAAACCTAAGCCTGGTCCTGGCATGGTCTGGACGACTGTTAATAGCTTATAGTATTAATTATTTATACTCCCGGCGCGGCGATTGTAGAACTAGATTAGATTTAAGTCCACACAACTCATAGTCAGTCATTCATTCAAGCTCAACACCGTGCACGTCAAAAAAAAAGACGATCTTTGCCTTGACCGTCACCTTTTTGGTTTGTATTCTAACTTAAAACTCACTTTTTGGTCAACTGTTACACCCATAGTGAGCTTTTTTTTAAAACTATCTGTATAATATGAAATCAACAAACACAAACAACAAACAAAATATGTTTACGGGTGTAATGTCCAGTCCAAATCTCAATTCTCAGTTTGTTATTGTTTTACCGTTTTTTAAATCTCCTGATTATTTGTGCGCTCCGATTGGTGATTGGTTGATGTTATCGTGAGTGCTTCTATAATTTCTGCATAAATATATTCGAAAGACAGACATTTTAGAAGTTAAGAAAAATGCGAAGTCCTTTAACCAGACTGGTTATTTTTAGTGTTTAAAAATTATTATGATGTAAAGTATTGTTATTACTTTAAAGAATGTAAATGTAGGCATTTTTTACCTACAAATATTTTCATAAAATAAAACCGTAATAAAAACTTTTCACATTCAGGGCTGACATCCTTCACCCTAAATGTAATGCGGATGCGGCATCGAATTCTTGATTTAGGGATTTAGGCACATAGCTAGCAAAGCAAACCACACTATTCCCTTCGCATTATTTATCGCCCGTTTTAACGTTGCAAGCCTGAGCAGCAATCCGAGCGGGTCAACATCGAATCATTTTTCTACTCCTTGCTCCTCATTCCAGTATCATGGACATTTGGCCCAGTGATGACGGTCCTGACTTTATAAAAAATAACATGTTTCACACGCCCCCCCCCCCCCCCCCCAACCCGCTTCCTTTTTTGAAGATGTTGCCATTTTATTTTTATTTTGCAAACTGTCAAGGAAAATGTCCTTCAAGATTATACCAGTAAGTCTCAGGTGAAATTGACCGCAGCAATACATATATCTTCAGTGACATCAACATATTTAGGTTCATTGTTTTCACTCATACATTCATCAATCATTTTAGAATAGAAAAAGAGTTTGTACATTCCACGGTGTATGCTGTTATTTAGGCTACATACTGTCCATTATGCGATAGGGATATTGAGGATCTGAGACATTTTCTATTTCTTATGTATATCAGAGTTGATGCAGTGGCGTAACTAGACTTTTTCATTTGGGGGGCAAGAAGGGGCAGTGACTTGAAATGGGGGGGGGGCTCCTATTTGTTTTTGACTAAATAGATGCGCGCGTAGCGCGCGAAAATTTTCGACTTTACAGCTATTTTTTGGACGATTGAGCTACATTTTGGCTCTAAACAAGCTTGTACCAAAGAATATTTCATTTTGGGAAGACATATGCGCGCGTAGCGCGCGAAATATTTTCATATGTGTACTTTTGACCATCATAATTCCATGATTCCTTTCGTCAAATGAACCGACAGTGCCAATCTCAACCGACACGATGTCATTATTGGGGGGGATTTGGTGTGTACTTTGTTTGTAAATTTCATTTACAGCCGTACTGGATTTCATTGGGGGGGCAAGCGGTGGGGGGGGGGGCAAGGGTGGAGCCCTTGCCCCAGCGGGGGGGGGGGGGGGGGGCAGGGGGGAGCCCCCCCCCCCCCCCCACCCCGCTGGTTATTTGTATATAATATTCTATGAAATTTAGTTAGCATGGACTATTTAATTTAAAGGAAAATGGTTATCAAAATGAACTACATGAATATCATTAAAGTTCCTTTTATTTTGAATACAGGGTGGTCCAAAATATGTCTAAATAGCAAATTTTTCATAAATCTATGAACAATTCTGTGAAGAAACACTTCTGGCTTTTTTAGTTAAATGTTTTACTACCCAGGGTAGAAAAGAACCGAAGAGTCACACAAATGAAATAGAGAGACTGCGATTTGGCCATTGTTTAATCAATAAAATGAATAAAACTGTATTTTTTACATTAAAACACTCCCTGAATTGAACATCATATTCTAGTAGAGAATGTCTAGATAACAATTCAATATTAATATCCATAGTAGCAGGCACATGTTATTAACACATATGAGAAGTTGGAATACTTTCCTATGTATACTTTTAAAATGGCATCAATTTCAAAAGTTCTAGTTTCCTGCTATTTTGTGTAGAAACCTATGGGCGCCTCATCCACCGGCGCCTCATCCACCGGCTCCACCCTTGACTCACTCGATGTTTAGATTGATAACTTCACTGTTGCTAAACATGTGGCTTTAATCATTTTTTTATTCGGTAGCTGGATAAATTGCCTTTAATATGATACCAAAAATGTTATGTTTTTTTGACAACTTCTATTTAAAATAGAGACACGTATCACGATTTTAATGATTTTTTGAAACGGCCCCACCTTATTTGATATACCTATTAGTGACCTGTGACCACGTATAGCATTAACCTTGCATGAATGAATCTATGTTACCATGTTAATATTTGTATATATTTCCTTATGCATTTTAAAACATTATATAATGTTTTATGGACGCATTAGTCGAGAAGACTTTTTGCCATTGTTCCAAAAGTGTATGTCCTGGTCCGAATAAATGAATAAATAAATAAGCCTATGCTGTTATTTAGGCTACAACACTATCGTATAATCTCTAAAGCAATTACAAGTGGTGATCGATACTCAATCGATATACCATCGATTATCAAACACATTATTTGCACAGACAGTACAGGCCTAGCTGTAACAGCTCTTCGCCTATACACGATTACCCGCGGTTTGAGCGAACGCTTCGCTTTTTTTAGCACCTAAAATAGTTGGCAACACTGCTTCTACCTTTATTGTTGTAACTACATATTACTACTCCAAAACGGCGTCGGATATCTGGATACACACCTCATCATTGTGTCAAATTGCGGATACGACTAAGATAATTATGAAGCCTGAATAAACGCTACCATGTAAGTTATGTAACTTGTAGCGATCCTGCCCACAGCATGAACAAGGCTTGAACATATACCTTGAAGGCCACGTCACTGTCACCTACAGTAGGACTATTAAAGTGTGGCAGGGTTAAGGAGGCTTACTTCTGTAAAAAAGGCAAAGGCTTTAATATTACCTGAGACGATTATAACTATATATAATCGTCTCAGATATTACAATGATTCAGGCATTTATGAATGGTAAGCCCGTCGACATCATTCAAGAATCTACAGGTCTACTTCAGAAACAGCTCACATCATTTGTACTCTTAGCATCAAGAATTAAGATCCTGTAACAAAACAGTGGTGTCTCTCGGGGAGCAATGGGCATCGCCGTGGAGCAAACGACAACGCATCGAAAATAGCAATGGACTAGATGGAACAGAGATAGAAGTTATAGACTTCTAACAATGAATCAGATATGTTTGAATGGTAAACCCGTCGACATCATCATCGACGAATATATAGGCCTATGTCTACTTCAGAAACAGCTAGCTCACATCTGTGTACTCTTTGCATCAATAATTAAGATCATGTAACAAAACAATGGTGTCTCTCTGGAAACAATGGACATCGCCGTTGAGCGAACGACAACGCATCGAAACTAGCAATGCACTAGATGGAACAGAGATGGAAACCATTCCGTCTAATTATTCTTTAAAGAATTTGAAACACGATAATGCTACTACTGCAAGATCTCGAGACGACTGTGGCTCTGGATCCTACCGTAATGGTGATTTGGTCTCAATTTCTTCTGGATCTCAACTTGAGTCTTCGTCTGAGGTAGAGTATAGAAATAATGAGAAAAATGGCGCAGATGAAGAGGAGGAAGACAATGTGTTATTCTTTAACTATAGCATGGATGGATCAAGCTATAGTCCCATGGCCTCGCCAATCAAAAAGTTTGACAATCGCGAACAACTTGACCTCGTACAAGACGACCAGGAAACATCATCTTATCACGTGAATGGGTCAAGATACACTCCAATGTTCTCTCCCATCAAAAAATATGAGAAGGACAAAAAAGTTGATGCTGAAAAAGATGAAGAGATAACAACATCTTTATTGCCTCTCAGAATTGAAGCGGACCATATGAAGTGTCTTTGTTTATCTGCTGCTGATTGTTACGGAACATATCCGCGTTTAAGAATAAACGACGACGTCAATTGCGTAAGAATGAACATCAACGACTATAAAATAGTAAAACTTATCGACGGCAATCCATTTGAATGGGATTTTGATGAAGATGTGAAGGAAGATCTTGAATATATGGCTGTTGCATGCAAGGTACATATGGAGCCGTCTTTTAACATTACTTTGTATATTGAAAGACCCCAGATGCCATCATCGGTTTTAGACATCAGGACCCATCTTCTACAAAGTGTCCTACAGTCATTTTTCCCATGTGCTGACAAATGCATTGTCATTGAATGGATTAACTCCATCAAGTACAAGATCAGTCGACTTCTAAAGAGATCTAACACAAGGATGAAATTTGCTCATCGGCATAACTTTGATAACAAAACCCAGGCGTGTCTGTTGCTCACTTACGATGCATCAGTACTGCTGAGAGATTGTAGGTCTTCGTTATTGATCAATATTGCCGATGTTCTGCAGATTAGTCGCAAGAATTTAGTGGTGTTGCAAGAGTGGTCGCGACCGGCCGGAGTCGGCATAAACTGACGTGGACGGGACCGGGGTGGGGACGGGGTGGGGACGGGGTGGGGACCATGTACGGTAGCCTCCGTGGACGAGACTTGTCCAACTTTGTTGATCGGATGAGAAGGAAACATGTTCAAAGACAGATATCATGATAATATGTAAGAGCAAAGATATTTTAGTAAAGTTTACAAGAATATCTTTGGTATAGCATGTGGGGAGAGAGACGCATATCCGTATCTATCTATAATTATTACAAATCACGTAAAGTGCACCCGATGGCCTAAATCACACTGTGTCCCATAATCGCTTGCGCTCACCCTCGGAAACCGAAATCACCCCCCCCCCCCCCCCCCCCGCGCACTTCTCCAATGGATTTAAAGTCGGTATAAATATTTAACAGTTTGTTCATTAACCATATGATTTTCTAATTGGGCCCTCATGGCCGACGAAATCCTTTTAGTTTTTGCTAATCATCCTAATAGTGATATAGTTTTTACAAAATGTGAATTGCATTTTGACCGAAAGGGTATCCGCTAACCAGGGTTTACGATGTTGCCAAGCTTATGCAAAGGGGGCATGACTACTGGGCGTCATTTGGCGTGATGTGAGACGGGTGGACCATGTCAATTATAGTGGTCAGTGGGCGCCTTTTGGCTCCATCACAAATCACCATTTATAGCAACACTGCTCACTTGAACCGAACGTAAAGTTTGAACCGAAATACCCAAATATTGCTGCATTTAGAAATTATAAGCTTTTTCATTTCTTTTAATACCCATAATAACATTCTCAGTCTTTTACTCACAATGTGCACTCAAGGGATGCAAAATCTGATCATATCACTTAATGAACTGAAGTGTTTAGTACAATATCTCAGGTTAGGTTTATTTAAATCGGCCGAATATATCAACATATGTATATACAAGTTTAGAGCAAATTTCGAAAATTGGTAAAAACAGAAAAAAACCTAAAAAAAACCAGATGATAACTATGTATACCTGAATCAAGGTTATATAGTGTAAGTCATGCCTACCATATATGGCAAGTTCACTGCCCTATAGGGAGTGCACAGTGTGAGGATAATCAATTTTATATAGGGGTGTATTTTCAAAGTAGAGCTGCATACATTATATGAAGAGCTTTTTTTGCATAAGGGCTTACAGACCACTCCTACATGTTACTCATTTTGCATAATTGAGTTAATCAAATAATTGTATGGCTGTATTCATGACTTTGATTAGTGCCTTCATGCATGCCAATTGAGGCACCAACAGTACAAGCCACATTCCACATATGAATAGCCATCCATTCAATAATGCAAAATGAGTAACAGGTAGAAGTGGATGTAGGCCCTTTTCCAACACAGCTCTTCATGTTGTTGTGTGGCAGACTCTGTGTGTGTGCATTGTGCTATGACTATTTATATTGTACAACAGTAAAACATTGTAATTACTCTTAATTGCATAAGACAATGTTGTTATGGTTATAATGTACATTAACCAAACTCTTCCCTTAGTCCAACATCCTTCCATTTCTTAATCACTGCTCATCTGCTATAAAACACCTGCCATATGACATAGGCCTACTACGCCTTCTAGGCTACTGTTATTATTCCACTATTCTTCTATTCTATTCAGGTTACCTAACCTCAGATAACCTAACCTGAGGTTACCTAACCTGAGGTTACCTAACCTGAGGTTACCTAACCTCGGGTTATCTAACCTCGGGTTATCTAACCTCGTGTTACCTAACCTCGGGTTACCTAACCTCGGGTTACCTAACCGCAGGTAGCCTAACCTCAGGTTACCTAACCTTATGTCGAATTCATTTTCGGACTTAACATTATTTCACAAATTGTTTTTTGATTTTAGCCGTGTCTGTTTTTTTATATTTTACATTGGGTTATAGGCTCTAATTTACCACGTTTTAATTAAAGAAAAAACCCTGAGGTTTTCGCATTGAATATCTTGAATATCTGCCGTGTCTGTTTTTTTATATTTTACATTGGGTTATAGGCTCTAATTTACCACGTTTTAATTAAAGAAAAAAACCTGAGGTTTTCGCATTGAATATCTTGAATATCTTGACAACCGAGGTTGTCTGATTGGATTTATTTTCAACCTGTAGTTGTTTTATTGAATATTTTCTCAACCTCAGGTTTAATTATTGCAGTATTCTATTTCTATTTCTATATTGTTATTATTATTTTCCTAGATCCTTGGTCTTTATGACAGACCTTTACTCTAATTACAGAATTTTATTGAATACACATTTTTGAA
Organism: Ophiura sarsii; assembly: GCA_035610835.1. Classification (NCBI taxonomy): domain Eukaryota; kingdom Metazoa; phylum Echinodermata; class Ophiuroidea; order Amphilepidida; family Ophiuridae; genus Ophiura; species Ophiura sarsii. Next base: position 27,991,276 of record CM069441.1, read on the forward strand.
TTTAGACGTGTTTGATTTATGTATTATTGCCTTGGGTAACATCTTGGGTAACAACTGATTTATTTCAATCAAAATCAACCTGAGGTTTTCACGTTGAATATCTTGACAACCTGAGCTGAGGTTGTTAAATTTGATTTATTTTCAACCTGAGGTGGCTGTATGGAATATTTTCTCAACCTCAGGTTTACTTATTGCAGTATTCTAATTGCTGTTATATGACGAATTGAGAGAAGCTACCAAAATGTTTAAGTCCAAAAGTGAATACAACCCGAGGTTAGGTAAGCTGAGGTTAGGTAACCTAAGGTAAGGTAACCTGAGGTTGAAAAGTGTATGAGCATTTCCATCTCTGCATATGGTCACGCGTTATGAACTCGCCTCCCCATAGGGTGGTGCTGTTACATTTTTTAAGTTTCATGCAGGCATATTCCTCAAATATTTTTAAAACCACAAAAACTATCTCAACAAATTCGGTATCATTTTAAAGCCCTGATAACAAGCTATCTGCCTGCAAAATGGCATTGGTATAGCTAATACAGAAGGGAAGATACAGCTGTTTGAAGTTTGGGGGCCAGGGGTGGTGCCGGAAGGGGTGCCGCCTGTTCAAACTCATTGGGGATAATCCCATGCTTTGTTCTTTTTACAAACTAGTCACCCCCTAATGTTACAAACACCATTCTGGTCCCATTTTAAAGGATATTTAGTAGTCTTTAAGTATGTGGTCCATCAGACTTGTCAATTATTAGTAACAACTAATTAATTATGGATGAGACCATGATCATCAGCTTTCTTCCTATTCGCTACACCGTACAGCCAACATGAATAATCAGCTCAATTTTAACAGGATTTATACAAATGACTATAACAGAAAAAGTTTATGATAGCAAAAGTATACATTTTTGGAAAGCTTGTAACTAGAAGAATTCAGAAATGCAGTTTAGATCAGGAAGGGTTCATCCTTAACAAATGTAAGCGAAGGGGTCAACTATGACTTAGAGTAAGTTAAATTTTGTTTAACTATCAACGGAAACACCAAGTTATGAGCCTTGCCTTCTACACCCCTCTAACTGCACGCAGTGGCCGAAAGTGGGTGGGGTTCGTTAATTTAGTTCTGAAGGATTTTTTATAACAACTAGTCAAAATAATATCAACAAGCAATACACACATCTGTTTTAAGTTCTTTTGAACAATATTGTATTATCAACACTGTGCATTCAATGTAAACGAAATGTCTCTTATCAACATATCATCAATGGTTTTACATTGAACATAATCAATACAATCAACAATTGAAACAATACAATCAACATACATAAATGATCATTCAAATAATTATCATCAACAACAATAAAACCTTGTGCACTTGAAATAACTTGTAGAAACTCGAAGAAGTCGTAGAACTGTAGATCGGAGATCTGAACGCGAGAATTGGAGATTCAATGCAAAAGTTCTTTACGAAGTATTCAAAGAGTGTCTCTTCAATCTTCAAACAGCAGAATTGTAATCAGTAAAACTATCTTGTTGGTCAATGGCCGGTCAGTTATTCTCTAGCTCTAGTATCTCTTGGTACTCCTAGTGTCATCTCGTGGTGACTTCATATGGCAGCTACCCAGAGAATTAGCTTCTGAATCACGTTAACACGCAAACTCCCAATTAACCAGACAAGTATCTTCTATAACAACGGTCTTGTCTACCTGGTATCGTTTTGACTGGTATCTGTGTTGAATGAGAAGTCAACACACAGCAAATAATATACATGTAGCAACAAACACAACCAACTTCGTAATAATATTCAGCATGAAGATTACAGAGTAAACTTATTATTATTATAACTCAGAAGTTGATGTGGAGACTTGGAGATCGGATGAATGAATGATGTTTTTGAATTAAACTAAATAATAAAACCTTTTTATTATCAAAACTAATAATCTAATTCAATAAACATATTAAACTATAAACACATTAAAACAATTAACACATCGTGTGAATTTAGCAACTTGATAATCACAAAACAACAATTTGGTAAACCAACGAATATGATCAAAACTCAATATTCGTAATCAAATAATCAGTTAGCGTTTGGCAAAAGTGGAACTGATCTTCTAACTAAAATCGTAAGTGTCATCAATTAATTTGTAAATCAACATAATTAATGAAACATTATTAAACTAAGATTTTGCATCATAATATAATCAAAACAACATGACCTTAAATGACCCTATGGATGTGTATCGTAGTAGTGAAAGTATGAATGAACATAATCGAGGTCACAGGTGTTTAGACAAATTAGGCACCAGTGATTTACTACTATAACATGGTCAGCTATTTACGTCATAGAGCAAAACAATCCTAAGATGAGGTTTTAGAAATCCCTAAGATTTATACATTATTACAAGGGAAATATAATCTCAATAACCACTATAAACAAGCATCTCATGAAAGTTTAACATTCATGCAGTTCATCAAAGTAAACTCAACTAGATTGTGATATCATTAATTTGTAAACCAGTATGAACAAAATAATAATTACCATTGTATAATCTAATAAACTATTTAAATAAAACGTATCACAGTCATTGTCATCCAGTATGTTTATAAGATGACATTCAACTCTAACAATTTGGCATGTACATAGAATGTACATAAAACATCAAAACAACTGAACATTATAAAGCGTAACTATAGGCATGGGTGAGCCTAACTCGTTTTACAAGAGCAGCATAACAATCATATTATTTACATGTGCGAATTAGCACTTCATGTTTGGGTTTAAACATGAAACATGTAAATAAACATCTCTACATCCATTATAACAACATTGAAGAATGTGAATCCAAATCAAACATAATTACACCTAAGCTATGAATTGATAGCTAAATCATTATCAGTTTATCAACATTCTAATAATCAACAATATCATATACCATATTCATAATAACCAACATAATGAATATACAATATATAAATAACATAAAAGTTCTGTGCTTACCTGTGTTGAATGAGAAGTCAACACACAGCAAATAATATACATGTAGCAACAAACACAACCAACTTCGTAATAATATTCAGCATGAAGATTACAGAGTAAACTTATTATTATTATAACTCAGAAGTTGATGTGGAGACTTGGAGATCGGATGAATGAATGATGTAGAGTCATTTCATCCTCCCGAATATATACAGATCTTGGCCTTTGTTTAGCCATATACCAAGTAATATCTAATTACATTTTCCAAGTCATACTTAATTACATGTATATTCAGAAACAAACATCTACCCAGTTTCACACTAAATCGAGCAAAAACATTTCCAACTAAACATTGAAGGTGACAGTCTTGCTAGGCGTCTGGTATAAAAGTCTTATTATATCTCAATGCACTCAACCCAGAAGTCCTTGTGATGTCATAGCCTCATACTAGCCTTGATGTGGGTATGGGCTAATACAGTCACAAGGGATAATCTCTCATCATAATAGTATTCAGAAACACACGTCATTACTTTAGTAAGTAAAACTCACAAATTGTGTTTATCCTCTATTGTAGGGAACCGGAAGGAAAATCTATATTATTTTATGTTTATCCAAAATTGGGATGAATTTTGGAGCAAAAAATATAAGGCAAATTTGGGGGTGGTTACACAAATATTTCTGAAAATTCTAAAAATACATATAAAATAAAAATTGGAGATATTCACTAGCCGGTATATTTACCATACCGACGTAGCAACTTTGACAATTATATAAACTGCTCACAAAAAGTATCGAAACACTTAGAAATGATCCAATATAATAACGGCTCGAAAAAGTATGTATTAATCGAAGCAAATAACCAAGTGCATAATTTTGTTCTGCGTATTTTGACACCTCGATCGTTGAGATACGATGTTGCGGAGCGGAGTTATTGTCATTTCAATGATCGTGAGTCCAGTTTCAAAAGTGACACTCATCCCTATTGAAAATCACGAATCTGATCATTCTAAACAGTAATGCAAACCTCTTTCTATAGGATGATTGTCACTTTTGAAACTGGACCCACGACCATTGAAATGACAATAACTCCGCTCCGCAACATCGTATCTCATCGATCGATGTGTCAAAATACGCAGAACAAAATTATGCACTTGGTTATTTGCTTCGACTAATGCATACCCTTTCGAGCCGTTATATATTGGATCATTTCTAAGTGTTTCGATACTTTTTGTGAGCAGTTTATCATCCGATGGGTAATTTCATGAGGAATTCAAATACAGTACAGATCTGTTTAGAGTGAACGATATCAGCGCGCTGACCTCCGATGACATCGTAATATCAACGTAATCTCAGCGCAATCTCAGCGCAATATCATCGGGATTCCCACGCACAGTAATTGCCCTGCTTGCGTTGACTGTTTGACTGCGTTGATATCGATCCAATTTAAAGACCATGTGTACAGCGATGTTAACCAGATTGCCAATGCATGGAGTATCCTATTGTTAGGCCCAGATAATATTACAATGATTATTGGTTTTACGAGAACGAACTGTCATGACTAGCGCCATAAAACAATCAAGCTGTCATTTTTCATTTTAAAATAGAAATTGGAGATATTCACTAGCCGGTGCCGGTATATTTACCATACCGACGTAGCAACTTTGACAATTATATATCATCCGATGGGTAATTTCATGAGGAATTCAAATATGTAAAGTAAATAAAGGTATAGAAAATATATGGATCTCAAATTAAATATTAAAAAACTCTGATATTTTTCCGAACATTTCCAATCATACCATTTAAGTCCTTGGTCGTACTATAATTCCAATGGCATATTTGGTTTTCTCATGCAATTTCCTTTCAGAAAATGTATACTTTTACTACCTCAGGGGGTATACAAGCAAATATAAATGTGTTAAAGTTAAGATCATGTCGCGAAAGCCAAAATCCGCGTGTAACCCCCCTAGCATATACTAGAATATTTCCAAATATATTTGATGGATTTAAATAATTGTTAGGCACATTTTGATACCAAATGTGTTAGCCTTGAGACAATGCAACGATAAGAAATTGTGCCATTTACCAATTTTTATACAGAAAAAAGTGGCACTAAATCTCATTGGCTATGGCTGGTTTTGTCCATAATTAACAGACCTTTTCTTGGTGGATTTTCGTGCACAGACATGGGAATCTACCAAACAATTAATTGTGGGATCATTTCAAGAAAATCAATCAGCAGACCATAATCTTGTGCACCAAGACACGGTAGCAAATTTATTGTCTAAAATGTTTGTTAATTTTATGGACAAAACCAGCCATTGCCAGTGAGATTTAGTGCCACTTTTTCTGTATAAAAATTGATAAATGGCTCAATTTCTTATCGTTGAATTGTCTCAAGGCTAACTAGTTTGGTATCAAAATGTGCCTAATAATTTGGCGCATCTTTCTAGCTGAATATTGTATAAATCCATCAAATGTTTTTAGAAATATTCTAGTATATGCTAGGGGGAACTTACATATTTTGTTTGGGGTATGTGTAACCTACTCTCATTTTAGGGATAAAAAGTGTGTTATTAATTCTTTTGTTTTATGCTTATGCCATCAATTAATTATCGTGTTTGTTTAAATTAATCATGATTAGTGTTGAGGCTATCTAATTTTGATCGAATATTTTGCTTTGACTAAAAAATGACCAAACTAATTAATCAAACAATTTAGTCAAAGCAGGGTGGTTTTTTCATCGCCTAATGGAAACATACATGTATACATTACAATGTCTGAGTTTGGAAATCTATGTCAGTTCACGGTGTCAGGTGTTTGACCTGTCTACTGCCGTTTTGTGGATATCGAGAGTTTAAATTCCACTTCAGAGATAAGATATTATTATCTTTATGACCCGAGTATTGTCCCATACAAACGGGTGTAAGAGGTTTAAAGTAGATGCTACGTGTTATGCGGGCCTTAGGGGATTGGGGGGGGGGGGGGGGGGGAGGGGGAGAGGGTACTCACGTAAGGTATGTCGTGTCGCTAATTTGTGCAAACGTTTCCACGAACTCGTGCCAAAAGCCAGGCGGTTGTGTTTGCAACGCACGAACTCACGAACTCACGAACTCATGCCAAAAATCAGGCGGTTGTGTTAGCAACGCACGAATTCACGAACTCGTGCCAAAAGCCAGGCGGTTGTGTTTGCAACGCACGAACTCACGAACTCACGAACTCGTGCCAAAAATCAGGCGGTTGTGTTAGCAACGCACGAATTCACGAACTCGTGCCAAAAGCCAGGCGGTTGTGTTTGCAACGCACGAACTCACGAACTCACGAACTCGTGCCAAAAATCAGGCGGTTGTGTTAGCAACGCACGAATTCACGAACTCTGAGGCTTGTGTTGACAACACACGAACTCACGAAGTTACGAACTCGTGCCAAAATCAGGCGGGTGTGTTTGCAGCATATGAACACACGAACTCACGAACACACGATATCCACAAAATCAGGCGGTTGTGTTTGCAGCATACCAACTCACGAACTCACGAACTCAGGATATTTACATGAAAAGAGGCGGTTGTTTGATTGCTAATACTTACCAACTCGCTAAATTAAAAATAAATAGGAGTTTCATGAGTTCGTGAGTTGAAGGCAAAATGTCTTTACTATTTCTTTATTTTCAAAGTGTACAAGTCACGAACTCACGAACTCGGGATTGTTGGCACGAGTTCGTGAGTTCGTGTGTTCATAACCCAACCCGCCTGGCACTAAATCTCTTCCGTACATACATGAGCGCTAATCATGGCGGGAACAAAAACACTTACAAAAAGTTACATGCACGTTCCGCGTAAGTTGCCTTTCCTAGGGCTCACCGTGGGACAGCAATTGTATGCAGCAGCCGATAAATATGCGGATAAGGAGATGTTTGTGTTTTATGAGGATCAAGAAAGGATTACATTTAAGGAATTAAAAGAGCAGGTAAATAATGTATTGTGTGTCCAAACAAATTATAACGTGACTTTAGTTGAGTGTAATTTCCTAAATAAGTTTCGGAATGGAACATTTCAAACGAAAGAATAAAGTCGAACTAGTTTGCTACAATTTGCAGAAACCGCATTTGATTCGGTTCATCAATTTACGGAGAAATGAGCGATTACGTAACCATGGTAACAGTACAGTAGTCAAAGAACGCTTACATCCAAGTTTGCTTCTATGAATCAGACAGCACAGACAAGAAATTAAACTTGTTTTTCTTAAATAAATAATAATATGACAGTTATTAACCAAGTTCAACCAAGGAGTTATCATAGTTTTATATAATAACTCCTTGGTTCAACATAATATTATTATCAAGGTCATTTTCTTCACATTTTAAGTATACATTAGAGCACAGGTATTAGAACACGTGGGATATTATGGATGATCATCTGTATTGTAATTTCTCTGAAAAAAACTGATACCAAAAGCTTTCTACCCAGGCTTCCTACATGTAGCGTCCATGATACCATACGTACACTAGGAAACCCGATACATGTATATAGTCATAAGTTTGAATTTATGAATTAAAATGAACAAAAAATGAACTCACTACTGAAATTTGGAAGGTCAATTTTCATGTCAAGAATTTAAGTCAATATTGAGTTAAGATTGTAAACCCACTGGTTTACTTTCACATCAAAGTAGGGCAGTAACCATGGCAATGGTTCACCTCTGAGTTTAAAACCCCCGTGTTAACCCCGGTGTTAACCTCGCTATGCTCTGGGAATACTGGAGCGATTGAGAGTGTTGTGAAGCTTTGTGGCGGGAACGAAATATATACTAGTATACATGTACATTGTACGCTTTTTCACTAATTAAAATTACCCTACATGTAGTTACGCCACATTGTGGATCAGGATTTCAAGCGGTAGGCCTATAATATACCTCGTCAAAAATCATTTGATTTCCGCCCCCCCCCCCTTTCCCGGATCCATCAAACGTCCAATGCTTGCGTCATGTGCTGACGCATGACGGCTGTTCATTAGTTACCATGATTACCATGATTTGTATTACGTATTCTGGTGCCCGGATTACTATTACTATCATTCACTAGCGTCCTTTGTCATTTACTAACGATACGTATAATACATGAGCGCTAATCATGGCGGGAATAAAAACGCTTACAAAAAGTTACATGCACGTTCCGCGTAAGTTGCCTTTCCTAGGGCTCACCGTGGGACAGCAATTGTATGCAGCAGCCAATAAATATGCGGATAAGGAGATGTTTGTGTTTTATGAAGATCAAGAAAGGATTACATTTAAGGAATTAAAAGAACAGGTAAATATATGTATTAGGTGTCCAATCAAATTGTAACGTGAGTTTAGGTGATTGTAATTTCCTAAATAAGTTTCGGAATGGAACATTTCAAACGAAAGATAAAGTCGAATTAGTTTGCTATTATTTGAAGAAAACTGCATTGATTCGGT